>CAEFZY010028366.1:0-16371 GCA_903066815.1 Brachyrhaphis roseni
TGTTCTCTCCGAGCCTCCTAGTGTTCTCTCCGAGCCTCCTAGTGTTCTCTCCGAGCTCCCTAGTGTTCTCTCCGAGCCCCCTAGTGTTCTCTCCGAGCCCCCTAGTGTTCTCTCCGAGCCCCCTAGTGTTCTCTCCGAGCCCCCTAGTGTCTACTCGTTGCCTCTTTGTGTCTCTCCTGTGTCCCTAGAGCGCCCTCCTCGTGTCCCTTTGTCTCCCTCTAGTGGTCCCAGAGTTCCCTCCAAGTCCCTTAGTTTGCCGTCTGAGCCTCCTGGTGTCCCTTTGTTGCCCCCTAGTGCACCCTGTGACTCTTTGTCTCCTCCCTCTAGTGTTCCAGTGTCTCCTCCCTCTAGTGTTCCAGTGTCTCCTCCCTCTAGTGATCTTGTGTTGCCCTTTAGTGTCTCGCCTGGGCTCTTTAGTGTTTCCCCTGAGCCTCCTAGTGTCCCCAGTGTCTCCCTCGAGCTTCCTAGTGTCCCCAGTGTCTCCCCCGAGATTGAGAAAAATGGATGTCATTTTTGGATTCCTAATTTAGTTGAAAAAACAGACAACTTCCAAAAAATGTTTTTGTAACCCAGTGTTATGTCAGCACTCTCAACATCTGTGTATACAGTGTTGAACTTTCGTGCTCAGGTCATGAATTATATAAATATATATATTGTTTGAAAATAAAAAAAAGAAAACTCTATTAAAGCAATTATTTAATCAAAAATTGTTTTACTACGCTTAAATAGTGCAAGTGAGGCCAAAGGCATAAAAGCATTTGGTACAAGAAAATGCTGAAGTTAAACATTTTTTTTTTATAGTAGGCGACCGTCCAAAAAATATTCTAATATGGAATGACTGTCAATGTGCAAAAATCTATTTGAAATTCTATCCCTAATGTCTTGTCAGTATATTTAGAAATAAAGGGATTAATTGGTTTCAGTTACAATGATTTAATTCAGCAGAAATATTAGGGGAAGCAGACGCCTGTATTCTTTATGTCTGAATGTGATGTGCTGCTGTCCCATTGTACAAACCATCTTTCACTGAAAGTTCACAAACATACATCAGGTCTCAATCTGGGCTGTTTGAAGCAGCCTAGATGCTCCAGCTGTGCAGCAACAATGATCTCAGTGTTCAGTTGTTCTCTGGCTAACAGATGTTCCTGTGCAGATCAGATTCATTTTAGGCTGAAGTCGTCGTTTTCTTTTTTGTAGTTTATATATTGACGCTGCTTCAACCTTCCCATATTTGTTGCTTTTTCCATTCTGTAAAAACATATTGTCATATTTCTGCCATGAAGAAGAAACAACCCGTTTCTCTGCACAGTGTGGAATCCTTTCCGTTCTCCCTTGTGCGTTTTGAAATGTAATTAAAGCTGGAAACTGGGCTCGCTTCTCCAGAGATGTACTTTTACCATGATTGGAAAGTGTTTTTGGATCGAGGTTTCCCTCACTGGTTTCCTCTTTCTTCTTTATTTCCATTCTCTTCCTTCAGATATGTTCACAAGTCCAGACTCTGACCCGTTTGCCCAGCTTAGTTTTTATACAGAAATGAGACGTCCACACAAAATAAAAAATATAAACATAATGGAAAGATGAACTTTACATTTTAAATTAGGTTGGAGCTGTAAGAAGGTGTAGAAACAACAAGAAAAAAAATTATATTACTGCTCAAAGTGTTGAGACTCAACTCATTCCTTAATTTTTTAAATAAGTCGTATCATAAACAATCTACTGTTAACTAGTCTTTAGCACTTTTCCCAAAACTTAAATCTGATCTCTGTATATATAAAATCCCAAACCTGTTTCCCTCAGCAGTGATAGCTATGCAATGCATTGTGGGATACCTTCACCCATGGAGGAACTCCACCATTTAAACCAATTTTTACTGTTAATCGTGTTGTTATTCCATATATCATAGAATGAATATGAAGGGTAAGAGCTGCCAGTCTACACTACTATTATTACTACAGATACACCGACCCGATGTTAATATCTGAGTTGCTCTCTATACTGAAAAAAATTCAAAATGGTGACAATGTGCCTGATCCACAAGGGTGGATCTATTCAGTCTAATTCTATGCTTTGTGCTCTGAGTGTCGCCATGCTTTATGTATTTGACATTATACTTAGAATTCCTAATTGTACTTTCTGAACCATTTGAAAAGTTTGTTGATGTTTCTTCCTACATATTTGACCAGAATAGTCAATCTGTTGTTTTTGTCAGATTCAGTTTTATTGGCATTTATTTTACATCAACTGTTTTAGTCCTGATTGCACTGACTGAACAGTTTAAAGTTGTGTTGTTTTTACATGTTTGACCAAGCTTGAGAAGCTTTTGGTGTATTTAAGTGTGCTGTACTGGTGCAGCGTTATCAATAAATTTGCAATTCAGCACACCACACCGATATTGGCGATTAAAAAGAAATGTTTTAAGTCAATTCAGCTGTTTTTCTGTACTGGATCGACACTAAACTTCAGATATATCTATACCAAAAGTGATAAAACAAAAATAGATTGTGCATCCCTTATTATTACCACACTAGTCTGGAATCTTAGCAGCCAAGGCAGCTCACAAATCCACCAAAACGAGTCAGTTCAGCAGTAAATGAGAAGCTGGATGTTAGACATGGTTATGTGTGGTGCATGCAGGCAACAGATACGGCCATAAACACCTGCCTGCTCTCAGCCACCCAATGCCTGAAATGCTCTGTTGAAAAAATTATGAACTACAAAACTATAAATATTGCTTTACAAACCTTTCAAACACTACACACTCACTCACTCTACAGCCAGCAATACAGAATGTTTTGAATCCAGTCAGCTGTTCTCTGTTGGAATGCTTTGAGATCTGATTACTGTCAATGGTTTTGTTCACAAGACTGATAGAGCTTTGCTTTGTCTTTTCTGGTTAAACTGACTGTTTGATCTCCATTAAGCCCCAAACCCAAACCACTGCTATGGCTAACTGAAGACGAGACAAAGCTTTGACATTGTGTTGGATTGTATTTTAGAGTGTAGTTTAACTTCATATGAGGCTACAGGTACTCAATGTCAGACATGGGTCCTGTTCGAAAATGTAGATATTGCAGAGTACCACAAAATGACTTTGGGTAAGAGTTAATAAAGGTGTTTGCTTCAGAAAGATTCTGTTTTCCCCTCATTTACCCCTGACAAATTAAGGATGGCAGGCAATAGGAGTCTTGAAAGTTAAATATCTATTTATCAGTTTACTAAATGAATCCCGGAAAGATCAGGGAACTCTTTGAAGTTGAAAGAACTAACTAAAATACATTATAATCACAAGAGCTAATATTTTATTCATGACAGAACAATGATGGCATAACAAATGTTTACATTTCAAACTGAGTAACTTTACAATGTTATGCATAAATTATCTATCTATCTATAATAAAAGGAGGGTAGAGTTTACACCATTTTGTAAGAAGGCTAGTTTGAATTGTCTGGTATCTGGTTTGTTCCATGTTCTTTTTTCTCAACAACATCGAGCCATTGCAGTAAATAACCATGCCTCATTTACTTTGCCTCTAAACTTTTCCTCCTCCAGTCCACTGTTTATTGTAGATGATCTAATGTTTGGGTATGAGTGCTCAAATCTCTCCCTGCAGTGTAATGCTGAGCTGAGCCAGCAAAATAAAGATAAGTAAAACTGGATGTGTGCGTGTACATGCATATGCGTAGGAGTGTGAAAATATGCCTGCACGTTTTGTTGGTGTGTGCGAAGCAAACACATTCCACTATTTGGGGGGGGGCTTGATAGTTCCTGCAAGAACAAGCGCTTGTCCTCTACACACACACACACACACATACACACACCAGTTCATAAAAAATGAGAACCTCATGCACATAAACGCCACACACTCCTCCACCCATTCTTATCAGCTGTTATTTGTTCCCATACTCCGCATGCCCCTGCCCTCCTGCATCTGTTGCACAGATAAGTCGGGCCTAACAGAAGCTACTATTTATCATTAGGAAATAATATCCCAGTGGTGTGTGGGGGGTGGAGGGAGGGTGTCAACAGAGGAATGCAAAGCTGAGACGTTCAAAGAAGTTGTTCCATGTTTGTATAATTATGTTCCCTTACTCATCTGTAAGGGAACATACAGATGACTATAAACTGTCGGAACAAAACAAACATTCTGGAAAATCCTTCAATGTGGCTGAATTATAGGGACAGTCTTATGTGAAATTGACTTTTTTACATCATGTTATTCCCTCATGAAAAACATACCTGGAATGTTGCTTTGATTCTTTCCTGCATGTTTGAGAAATCCTTTTATTTTTGGCAACCATTAAGCTGTACAATTCTGCACAACAAGAGTGCCAACGTGTCTTTCCCAGAGATGTAAAAGGCTCATTGCCTTTTACTGAGGTGGTACAACCACCTTAGGGCGTAACGACAGTTTCACACAGAAGCAGGTTGGACTGGAAAGATTTAATCCTCTAATGATTGTTGTTTGTCTGTATCTCTTATGTTTTATCTTGTGCTTGTTTTTTTCTGCAGATGAAAAAACATTTAACTCTGGTGGCGTTACAGCAATGTTATTATTGTACAAAGTGCCGGTCAAATAAACCTATTTAATTCTTTCATGTTTAAGAATACATTTGAAGGCTGTGAAAGTTGAAAGATGTTGTGGAGACAGTCAGTGTTAAAAAAGTGTGTTTAGAACATTATCTAAAGTGCTGAAAAGTGTAGATCTGTTGCTTTTCAACAGATCCACAGAAGATGAGCTGTAGTTTTTCTTTTGGTGCGAAGGAGGGAAGGCCTCTACAAAACCCAGAAACAATCCAACAAACACACATCCTTTCCTGTTTTCGAGGAATTTTTATCCAGGTCTAATCCCAGAAAGATCCCTTCAAAAAACAAGAAGGAAGCTGAGATGATCCCAGGATTACTGTGGATGGTTATCATGGAGACTGCTCACACACTTCAATTTTCTCTTAAACTAGTCAGAGTGCATTAGCTCTTTTCATCTTCTCACATTAAAACGTAATAAAGTTTACATAATGTGAACAAACTGCATTAAAGTATGCTCTTTATTACTGTTGAACTCTGTATAGAAAAATGCCTTCTTACTTACATGAATCGTTTGTTCTTTTGTACTTCTCATAGTCGTGTAGTAGATTTTAAAATGTTCACCACTGGAATCCTTTAAGAGTTTTCCAGACTCCTGAATGTGGGCTGAATGGTTGGATTTAAATTTAACCTCAGAGTCAAATCAGAACCGCCTTTTGTTTCAGAATATCTCTCAATTCTTTCACCATACAGTTTGTGAATGTGTATGTGATTGGGAATGACTGATTTTATTGTAAAGCATCTGTGAGGGTCCTGAACAGCGCTTTGTAAGTCTGATGTCATTTCAGTTCATATTTCACAGAGAATGGACTCCCTTCCATGAACAAAGAGAGCGAATTTGAAACAAGCAGAAGCTACATCTGAGTGAAGGAAGTTTGTGTTTAACATGGAGTGGCACCAAGGGCTTCTATGGTACCTAAGTGCTTTGAGCATGTGTTAGCTCCAGTCCTGTTTAGTTTCTAAGGTAACGGGATAGGAAGTCTAAAGGTCACATGCTTGAACTTTGATTTTTCCGCAGTTCTCATGGTCTACTATCGGCAGGTGTTTGCTCTGCTGTCTGCCTCCAAACTGCCACCTACCCACACAGTTTGGATCAAACGGGACTTTCTCAGTGACACTATTATTCCACTAACGGCATTCCAAGCAAAGTCTTAAGTTTATGAAGCAGAAGATCATTTCCCCCCTCGAAGTTTTGTCCTCACTTGTTCACTTGAAGCCTCACAGAAATGTTTCCAACCAGAACTCATGTCAGAACACAACATTATCTTTGAAGCATTAGCCTAGCTCTTTCGCCTGTTACGCCATAAAAAAATATCGCCAGCAAGAGTAAAATTTGTGTTTACTGAAGACTAGAAACAGAACTGATACTGCAGGTTTCCCAGTACATTTGAGCTCGTTTGAAACTGTCATTAATGTGTATGTAATATTTGTGAAGGTTTTAAGCAAAGGTTTTTGGGCTTTTATTTTGAAGGAATGTAAACATTCTGTTATTACCTGTTGAGAGGTAATTAAGAAGCAAGCAGCTGGCATGCATGATGTGCTCTGTGGAAACATGCGGCTCATTAAGTCTCTTAAAGTTGAAGGTTGTATATGTGGCTGCAAAAGGTTTGGAGGACTGAGTACTCAAGTCTATTACACTACATTAAATAAATATTGAAGACTACTATTGAGCACCAGTGTTCAATAAGTGAGAATGTTATTGAAAAATTAGTTTATAAGCAAAACTCATTACATAAATTTAAAGTATTTATTTGTGTTGTGATGATTGAAATATGGCATTTATTAGGATATTGCCTCCAACACATAAAACAACATAATTCAGAAAGGTGGGCTTAGTAAAATATATGTTTAATACCTGCTTAGTATTTGTTTTCAAAAAGTATGTTTAATCTGACAAATGAGCCTAATCAGAATTCATATTCTAATTTATTGAATATGACTTCATACTTCCAAAGTAATCCACACATTCAAAGAAATCAAAACAAAGCAATCCATAATGGAATCTATATGGAATGGAAAGGAAAGGTAGAAGGATTAAATCTTCATAATTTAACCCTCCAGCAGGATTAATCTGTCCAACTGTAATACTTTATGAGAAGAAGTATTAGAAACAACAGAAACAGACAACTTTTCCTTTTCAGCAGAACCTAAAACTTCTCAGAAAATGCTCTTAGAAAACTTGCTTCACTGAAGAGCGCTCTTACCTCGATACTGTTGGGTGGAGGATTTTGGTGGGTGGGGGAAGAATTCAGTGAGGGGGGGAAAGATTGTTTCCCAGGGATTAGGAAGTGCTGAGAGAGGGTATAATGAAGGGGTTCCCACCCAATCCGATGTGAAGCGAATGACCTTTATAATCTTATAGAGAATGATTCCTTTCTGGAATGAAAACAGAGTAGTAAACAATGGACACAGAGGCAAAACATGAAGCAATAAAGTTAATTCTGCAGAGTCAGCTGAAAATAATAAGAAGCCTTTGTTAGCAGCAAGGCGCAACCAGATTCTTGAGCTGACAAACATACAAATATCCCAGGATCTCCGTCCAGTTAGCCCAGAGGGAAATGGCAGACTGCTGATAAACAACTGGAAGTACAGTAGATGCACTGGCTTTAACAAGATTATCATTAACATCATGATCTCTCTATTTGAAATGTTGTTTAGTCAAGATTTCTGGATAAGGCCACATGCTGTTACATTAGCCATGTGAAGAGTATGACACACGGGAGGCAACGTCCATCACTCTCCATTCATTTCCTGTGGAACTTGTGAGATAAGATTGGCTTTCTGAGACACACATCCTGAATGAGGACTTTCACTTTTACCCTACATGCATCGTCCATTAAGTTCTCTTTTTGTGACTGTATGAGTACTTGGATCATGTAAAATTGCACATCTTCAAAGCTACATTTACGACTCTATATTCGGCGATACATACCACAATACGGTGAAAGGAAAGAGTTTAATGATGTCCACAAGGTTCACAACACCAGGAAATGCAGGTAAGGAAACAGACTAGATCACTAACTAAGGCACATGTTCAATAACGACACGAAGTAAGACAAGGAATGACAAACTATGACAAGGATCAGCGGGGAGCTGGAGACCCAGGTGAGATTTAATACACACGGTATAATCAAGATAACAAGAGGCAGCTGGAACCATTCAGGGGCTAGACACGACAACACAGACTGAATTAACTAATAAACACACACATCTGTGAGCATTCTCACAGATGCTCTTCAGTGACACCGATGTCTTTCATAAGCTCATAATCATAATTTTCAGTCATTGTTAAAATTCTGATTTTCTGCATTTGGCTTTTTCCAGCGCAGAACTATTGACACATGTCACGCACCAATGCTTTTTTTGCTGTTCATACTTTTAAATTTCTGTAGTTTCTTAAGCATTAAAAATATGTAAAGAAGACATCTCATCAAGATTACCGGTAATCTAGATGGGATTAACAGTAGTCCCATCTAGATTGGGATGGGATTTTTCTTTTTTTGTTTGTTTTTGGTGAAAAGATTGGAACTGTACAGTGCCCCCTAGAGGACATGGGAATTTTCTTTAAATTTGCGTTCCCTTGCAATAAATCTCACGTTCCCTCACAGGCTCTGAGGTTCCCCAAGGCACCACCGTCGATTCCAGTAGGTTATAGATTCAGAACCCACAGTTCATGTGAAGATTTGCGGTTAGAGGTGGTGAGGTTGACGCGGTGGACTCTGGTTTGTAGAATGAATGATAATTTTAATGAGGAAGTGTACAGAAAATCCAGGCAGCCCAGGTGAGCGATGAGACAAGGTAATAGACAAAAGCACGACAGGACAGTAAAGACACAACTAATTGAATGAACAGGGAGCAGGGGACATAGGTGGGATTAAATACACACGAGGTAATCAGGGGACAAAAGGGACAGCTGGGAACTATCAAGGGGCAGATGAGACAACACAGGAACTAAACTGACAGAAAAAAACAAATCCTCAGTTTAAATCATTTCAAGTATTTGTTTATTTTTACATATTTTGGGCTTACAGCTCAAAAACTCACTAAAACAGGAATTCAAAAGATTAGAATACTTTAAAGAGCTTTAAAACATGGATGTTGCCTCTTGTTGTAAAAACAGCTTATGCAATTTTAGGATCAAATAGGAGTAAAATGACAACCATGGCTCGGGGCTGCAGGGTTTTCAGGAATGTATGTGTCACCAGTAACTGGTGAAGTTTCTACTTAAAACCTTTCAGTCGTGTCCACAACTGTTGTCAACATTCCACACTGAAGTATGCTGGCTTCCCGGAGCTGACACTCACTTACACAAATCCTCACATGCAGAAATAAAACTTCATCCTGTCTTTATCCATGCAGCTGTCGCTGCCTAGTTAAAGGGTCAGAGCCGCTGAGAGTCACATCTAAGGGTTTTCTTCCTCGTTAGCAAATAATAGAGCATTGATCGCTTATTCTTCAATATAGAATGATCTCACACGTATATATGTTTTGCATCGGCATGTAATATGTAAAAAACTGCAGGGAACAAGACTTCATCTTTAACCCACAGTTCATGTGAAGATGTTCATGTTATTCTAAAATTGGATACCTATTTGAAGACTTGCACCAACATCTTTTCCACTTCATCATTACTGTCAGCAGGAGTAAACCAGGAACATAGAGGAATCAGGAAAGATGTGAAATATGTGTGTGATGAGTGGTCCAGTCAGCCGTGGGTCACATTAGCTGTAAAATACAGACACCACTTGTTTCAAGTCCTTCCTTTTTACAAGAAAAGAAACATTTAGACATTCACAGCATTGATAATTGACCATTATCATTGACCCACCTCAGTAAAAGTAGTGTTGTGTCATGTGGTGGAAGAACATAGGAGCTATTTAAAAGCCCAACATTCTTCATCTCTGCCCATTAACATGAACATTTTGCTCTTTCCAACTCAACAATGTTTTTTTAGATGTGCTGTTACCACGTTACCACGTTGCTGATTGGATTTTTCTCATTTGTGCCGTTTTAATTGCTCCATCCTGATTGGTCCACTTCAGTCCCATGACCACAAGCCAACAGGAAATTTCAGTTTCCATGGCAATACAATGCTCCGTCATGCTCTCAGCTTTCAGCTGTGCTTGGCTGCACCTCCATAGATCACATCCTGGAGGTACAGACACCGGCTAATCTCTTAAACAATCAGTTTTTTGTTCTCCTTCCTGTGCTGATTATAACCCATCTACCTCCCTCGTAGTTCCTGCTGCTAAAATCAAAGGACTCTGTGATCCATCATTTTCTACATTTCTTTGTGCTTCGTGTATTTATGGATCTAAGCAGTTTATTTTTTGAAGTAATAGAGCTACACAGTTGGGAGTTCATTGCAGTTCAGGAGACATGTTGTTCTTGGATTGCAAAAAAGAAAAAAGAAAAAACAGAATTGTTGGTGGCTAAATGTTCAGCTGCTTTCAATCATTTTATATGTTGTCTTCCATTCTGACTAAAGCAACCCAAGCCTTCATCACTGGAATGAAGAAATAACAGAGTCAGCATGGGTGATTTGTTAGCCAGAGTCAGACAAAACATGCTGTTTATATTACGCTTGCAGACAAAGAAAAAACAAATGGTACATGAATCAAGGAAGAATGCTCTGAGATAGTAAAGCAGCATGTCCCTACATGACTTGAGGGGAAAGTCTCTGGCTCTGATGCTGTTACCCCAGCAGATGATGGCAGAAGAGATTACACAACAACTGCAGAGTCGTGAGTTTTTCTGTAGATGGTAGGACTGATGTTGTCCTGGAAGTCTGAAGTGTTGAGAGTGAAACTGAAGTGTGTGAGCCTGGTAACCTGTGGTGTACTTGTGCTGCTGAC
This sequence comes from Brachyrhaphis roseni, assembly GCA_903066815.1. NCBI lineage: Eukaryota > Metazoa > Chordata > Actinopteri > Cyprinodontiformes > Poeciliidae > Brachyrhaphis > Brachyrhaphis roseni. Next base: position 10,438 of record CAEFZY010028366.1, read on the forward strand.
CTCCTGCTTAGATGCACAGTCGTTCAAACTGTGGTTTCTTAATTAGGCAATCATTGATCCAGGTGATTGTTGACACCTCCATTTATGTTTTCTGGACTTTCTCTCCTAAGGTACATTAGGCTTGATAGTGTTAAATACACTGGAGAAATAATTAAAAAAAAAAAAAAAACATGATTCTTACAGTCCAGATGACAGATTGTTTCTTGATACAGGTGTATGATGGCATCTTCAACTCCAGCTTTGCAAAAATAAGCAAAGTGATGTATACTTGTCTGATTACATGACAACAGGAGTTTCTCTAGGATCTTCATGATGTGGGATGTCAGGGCAACAGGCCTATGGTCATTGAGAAATGATGGATATGTTTTCTTTGGTACCAGAAGAAGGTAGGATGTTTTCCACAACAGTGTAACTTTTTCTTGGGTAAGTCTTAAGCCTTCAGAAATCTGGAGCTGACACCTGAACCTGAAGCTGAACCTGCAGCTTTGCTCCAGTTTGGTCTCTTGAGCTGCCACTTAGAATGACTTTTAGACAGGCAGGCATCATCTCCTGTTTTAGTTGAAGTCAAATAAGTTGAATGGACAAACATTCTGAATGTTTGTCCAGAATGTTGTTGGACAAACATTCTGAGATGTTTGTCCAACAAACATCTCAGAACATCAGTTCTGAGATGTTGGACAAACATCTCAGAACTGCTGCATTTCTACAGAGAAACAAACAGAGCTGTTTATGTCACTATCTTAGTTTCACAAGCACTGCTAATCCATCTCCTTTGTTTTTTCCACTCATTTAAATCTTTGAGAGACGCTGGAGTTGGCAATGGGATCCTGCAGCAATGTCTTAGCAAAACACATAACACTCCATTTCTGATACTCTGAAATGCAGAGTATCAGTTGGTAAACATTCAATTTGTTTACCAAAGACCTCACATTGCCCCTTATGGTCAGTGGAAGAGATGATGTGAACCGGCCACAGCGCCTCCTTTTCAACTCATCTGGGATTTGTGACTTTGTTGTCGGTTTTACAGGCACACCTTGTTGCTATTCTTATGCATTATAACAATGGTCCAGAAGCAAAGATGTATTAGCAAAATCCGCACAGTTGCACAGCATCCAAAACAGATGACTGAATAACTGACATAATGCCAAGGCAAGCTTCACAGCATAGTCACATTTAGTTTACAGAAAGAGCGCCAAGCTGCCGAATACACAAAAGTAAACTGACTAATTACATTTAGGTTAAGGGCATAAATGTGCCCACTCCCACAGATGCACAGATGTGGGCTACGTACAGAATGTTTTGACACAAGAGACCACCTTTAATTTTTTTTCCACAATTTTTATAACGGTAAGGGGAGAAATAATAAAAAAGTCAAATAATTCAATTTACTCAAAGGAAAATCTCAAGGTATGCATAGTGTGTACTGCTGTACATCTGCAAGAACTCCTGGGAGTCAAGTCAATTGTCTAAACAAGCAAGCAATGTTTCAGGAGGATTTAAAGATTTTTTTTTTTTAAAAAAAAGAATAAATCAAAGTGAAAGCAGCGGTAGAGCTACCTCAAGCATTATGTCACCTTGAGCAACACAATTCATAAGCTGCTGGTAAGTGGCTTATCAAGAAGACCCCAAAGCACTTCACACTATAGTTATTCACACATTCAAGCACACACTCACATGCCAATAGTGACAAGTTACTGGATAGTAGACACAGAAGAGAGGCTGCCATGTACCAGCACCACCAGGCCCTCTAACCACCACCAGCAGGCAAGGTGGGTGAAGTGTCTTGGCCAAGGGGCATGGAGTGGGGATCCTGGGTTACCTCACTGCCACGGAGTGAAACAAGATTCACCACCAAGGCTGTCAGTCATCATTTAGCAGATGCATCACTCACATGAAAAGACAAGACAGAGTTCCAGTATCGCTATGGGTCTTATTTATAGCCCATTACGGTCAGAGACCTAAATAAGACATTTATAAAAGTGAATATAGAAAAAACATTGGGGAATGGTTCACTTTAGAGATCTTCCTCCAGAGTTGTCCTCTACGCTGAGGCCTCTGGAGGACAAACTGACTACATTTCTTCACTCTGAAACTTTTTTTCTACTATTCTACCATTTATATTATTCACTGCTATTTCAACTATTTACTTTTTGTTTTCTCTCAGTCTATAATTTTTTTTTTTTCCACAGAAGCCAGATCTGCTTGGCTGTGATACCTTCCTGGAGAGAAAGCTGAGATATTGCCAACAACTAAACATTCTCCCTCTCCTTCTATTAAAGTTTTACTTTTCGTTAACATAGAAAGTTCTTCTACATCGGTTCATCTGCTTCTTTTTGTATCTCTGTTCTGTCTTCCCAAATCCACAATACTGAGCCAGGTTCTGGTTCTACTGGAAGGTTCTTCCTGTCAAAGGGGACTTTTTCCCTCCAGAGTTTTTTCTCTCCACTGTCACTGTCATGCTCGGCATGAAGGATTTCTGTAAAGTCAACGACACAAAGCAAGTGATTGTCTATTGTCACTACATGCTTAACTCGTGAAGAAACTTAGTTACGTGTGATTTCCATTGTGTTTCTTCTTCAATGGAAACACAGCAATTTCGAAATTAGTGAAATATTGACAAAGTTTTGCGCACATCTGTAACGGGATCACAGCTAATGACTCAATGCAATCTGCAGGGCTTCCTCAGAAAGACAAAAACCAGTTGTGCTGTTTGATATCTAGAACTTAATTTTAATTTTGTTTTTGACAAACTATGATGTCAAAACATAACTTCTGCTTTTAGTTTTTCTCAGCCAGCCTCATCTGGTCGATGCGTGGCCGTCGGTATGCTACCTAAGATTTTCGTTTTGAATTTTGTACTGATTTTCCTGGATATGATTGGTGAATGAAATGATGGGTGTGACTGTTTATGGTCATGGGATTGGATCGTTCATAATTTTGTTTGAAATCTGTTCCTGCATAGCTTCACCTCCATTGTCAAAAATGAAGACAGTGTGTCCAAAGTTTTGCTTGTGACTATATCTGTTTTTATTTATTTATTTATTTCAAACTGGTTCTAAAACTTAGCTTGTGATCCTAACTGAGTAAGAAGGTAGTTTTACCTCGCAAGCATGAAACTGATTTTGTTGTAAAGCATTCATGAGATTGGCCATAACTCAGAGCAATGGGGAATTCCAATAAACCCACTGAAGATTCAGGAAGAATAATTGTGGATTTGGACATGTGGGGAAAGTCTATTTATTTCTAAACAATAGATTCCAACGCCGTCTACATGACTGCACATAAGTACAAGTTGTTCAGATGTGTCACCATTTTTCCAGGCTCTGACAAATCTAAAGACCAAAACTGATCTACGTTCAGGAACCAGCAGCATCTCTGTATGCATCTACGCTGATGATCTCTGGAACTCCTTTTATTTCAGCAGCTCAACATCTGCTTTGTGTTTAAGATTTTATTTTCAGAGGTCAGATTGTTCTATTGCACACCTGAATTATATTAGCTGTTAATTCTTTTTTTGTTTCATATGTGCATTTTTTATTTTATTTTATTTCTTTTCTTCTGTGAAATCTTTGAATCCTGCAAACGGTAAAATGATATTCATCTCTCCGTTTCTAGACTCCAGCTCAGTGCGGTGTGCCTGATGTGTAGAACTCTGTGGAATTCAGAATTGCTTGGTAACTTTCTGTTTCTGTGTGCAGCGACTTGTTTACCGTTCCGATTTCCAGTATTTGGGTAGAAATACAGTCCTAGACAGAGAGAGAGAAAGAGAGAGGGAGAGCTCCTTCCTCTGGTTTCCTGTCAGAGCAGCATGTGTGTGTGTGTGGGGATGGGTGTGTGTGTGTGTGTAAATAGTTAGGCAGTAAGTCTCCAGCTGCTGAGCAGAGCAGAGCAGTTCGGACGCACAGAAGTCGTTCCCCCAGCTTCTCTCTGTTCTACCTGAATGAAGGGTTTCAGACTCAGTCTCAGTAACATGCACGGACCGCAGTGCTGCTCATCGTCACGGGGAGTTTCATTACCATCATCATTAGTATTATGGGCTGTTTTCTTTTTGCTGCTGCTCAAACCTGGGACAGCTGGTGAGTAAAAAAAACAAAAAAACACTTTAAACTTCACATAAGCTCTCTGTCTGTTTGACAGCCACGGGCTAACCACTCTTGTCAGCCATGTTTTTTTTTTTAATTAAATAATGTAAAAGTTAAACTTGGGAGTGCTTCCTTCTGGCATACTTATGTGTGGATGGTTGGAGAGCTGAGAGGGTCAACAGGTGACTGCTGGACGGCACACATGCGTCTGTTTTTAGAGAGCAATAGAAAGATCTGTCCCTCGTGTAATCAGATAATAACTCTTGTTTACATACTCATATGGAGAACTTCACTGTTTCACTGCTAGGCTGAGCTGTAGTAACAGATTAATCACACTCTGACGCTGTGATCGATCACGGTTAATCACTTTGCAAGCTTGAAAGATAAATATGCACAAAGATGTGAATCTTACAGGAATGGAGCTCTGGGCATGCCCCGCCTTCTACTGCATGTCAGCCAATTAAAATGCAAGTTATTACCTTTATTTATTTATTTATTTATTTTGTAGCAGAAAGCAGGTCATGTAGTCTGCCAGTACTCAAGGGAAACTTCCTCCCCTACATGCATACAGGTTGAAACGTGTTTAGGAGACAACGGACAGATAAGATATATTTTATTTTTTTCGCTTTTGCATGTCCCACCCATTTCTGATGCTGCCCTGGGCAACTGACCATTTCAAAACCTGCCACTGTATGCAAGTTTTCTAAAAATGTTTGTCTCAAACCAAACATGCCTGAATGTTCTCAGTTGTCCAGGGTTTGTGTACTCAGGAAGGTTTAAAGGAAGTCATAAACATTCATTTAGAAATTTCCCTCTTCATTCACTTCCTACAGAATTTGTGTGATGAGGTGACAGTCTTCCAGCGACCGGCCTAATTCACGCATATGAAACTTCAAGCTTGTAGATGAGCACACACGGGTTAGCAACGCAACACAAGGAAGGAAAAAATGTTCAACTTTTATTGCTGTCACACAAAAACTTTCACCTACTGCTGTCATTCATCTCTCCCATTTGCATTATGTAACATTAACGTGTTGACATTGACAGCCCTTGTCAAAATATTTCAATGCCTTACAATAGACTAAAAGCAGCACTTTCAAACATTCATTTTATGCATTTGGTAGAACATTATGCAGATTTCAGAGATTTTTTTTTTTTTTTTTCACAAGTTAGACTTGAGCCAGAAAGACATTTCTGTGGGACAGCCAATAAACAAGCACAGAGGAGAGATTGAAAAGTCAGAGACACAGAGATATATTCTGGGAAGTTAGATGCTCTTGGGATCGTATTGGAAAAGCCCAAATTTTCCAAGAGAAAATGATGTACTGTAGTTGCAAAAGTATCAGGGAATGCTTTCCTGGTTTATCTCACATTTATACAGCACTGGATACCAAAGTGCCTTAGAGAGTTTATGATCTTTTTTTTTTTTATCAGATTACTACTACAAATATCAATGTTCAGATGAACATGGATGAGCTGCTAGTTCTGACTGAGCAGACTGGCATGTTGTTTTAGAACCAAACCATGTTTTAAAGGTGCAGTATGTCACTTTTATTAAGAAAAAAAAAAATCTTCTTTACACATTTGTTAAAACTATCACTATGTCATAACAGTTTGTGAAAAAAATTGAACTCCCTGAGCTACTATTGCTGTCTGAAGAAGCGCAGCACTCCCAGTCAAAAACAGCCAACCAGAGTTAGGAGGAGGGCCATAGCGCTGTCAATCATCTTCAAGTACTCACTGTTAAATCTGCTAATGGAGGAGAAACAACTAACCTATCTATCTATCTATCTATCTATCTATCTATCTATCTATCTATCTATCTATCTATCTATCTATCTATCTATCTATC
>CAEFZY010028373.1:0-16925 GCA_903066815.1 Brachyrhaphis roseni
TAACAGTCCGGAGAGAAGTTTTTTTTTTTTGTGTGTGTGTTTGGGGGGGGGGGGTGGGGGGGGGGGGGGGGGGGGGGGGGTGGGGGGGGGGGGGGGGGGGGGGGGTGTGTCTGTGTGTGTGTAGTGCCTCTGTGCTGCCCAGTGATGTCCTGTCCAGGGTGTTCCCTGCCTTTTGCAAATGACAGCTGGAAATACACACCAGCAATCTGCAACTCATGCAGATATAAGGGTGCATATAGCACAATAAAGGTGGCAAGAGTCGTGTTATTTTTTCCCCAAATAAATTTATTTTGTTTCCGTCCTTGTTTCAGTCGAGCTTTTCGGACATTTCAGCTAATTCTCATCTGGTTCATGAACAACATCAGACCTGTTACATTAAATGAATAGATGTTTATTTTAGTTGAAATAAGATGCATTCCAGCCTCCTACTGGAATGCAGAAACAAGAGTTCAGTTGTTAATACATTTGATTTATATCAGTGAGGTAGAAATGTAGGGTTGTAACCATCTTGGGAAATAAATGTTTAAAATTCATCATTCAAACTTCTGGAGACAGAAAAAAGAACAGAGTAGATTCACAAAGTATCAAAAAATGTTACCCAAACGATACCACAAAGGATGATGTATGCGCCTGGAATAGCTGCTAAAGCCACAACATTTAAATCAATATTTCACATACTGCATTTATTAAAATGTGCTTAAGCAATTTCTTCATGCATGGCAATGCACTATAAAAATGACAACAATGCTCCTTGTTAGGGCTCACAGAAAGATTATAAAACCCTGTTTAAAAACAACATGCGCTCATTTTAATGTCTGTTACATGTACAAATGTCATTTCATCACCAGTGCCTTTTTAGAAAGAGTCTTTTCAGGTTTAAAACCAAAATATTACAATTGATGTTCATGAGACACAAACCTAGCTGACTTATGTACATCCCCGTTACCATTCATGTTGCTGTGGATGTTTATTTAAACATATATACAAGAGGGTAAAGCCAATGCATATCTCAATGCTGTCCTCAAGACATGAATGCATTCAAGGCTGGCTTTCCGCAGAATCTCATTGTTTTTCAATCAGGGATACCTGCCCAAAAGTACTTTAAGTACACTTAGTATGCAACAAGCAAATTTGTTCAAAACAAACGAATGTTTTCAAAAAACATACAAAATATACAGTTTTAGTCAGCCTAAATGCAGTGGAATAGCACAGAAGCTGATTAATGTGCAACAAAATACCAATGCAAACAAAGTGTAGCATAACTACACATTAGAACGAGTTTTAAACCCAAAGCTTTTAAATAATTGTCTTTACAACATTCTAAATTGATTAAAGACAAAGAAAGACGGAGGTCTACAGAGCTGTAACACTGATGGGACAGAAGGACAAAACATAACTGATTGTCAATAAGGGGAAAAAAATGGAGGAGGTGATTGCACAGATTTTAAAAGCAGCCTAAGTGTACCTTAATAAATGCATCCACATTCAAATACACCAAGAAATGTCCTTTATGGTAATAAAAGATAACAGCACTACTCAGACCAAGGCCTTCTGCTAGGAAGCAGGTTCAAACACATTTTCTTTTAGAGGACCAGTTTAACTAAAAATAGATTTGAAGATTACATCTCTGTGACTAGGAAGCTCATTATCAACTCAGCAAGCCTGAGTGACCCAGGATACAAGAGTGTTAATATAAAAGAGATGGAGCGATAATTAAAGAAGAAGAAGAAGAAGAAGAAAAAACTAGGGATGCTCTGATATGAATGTTTGAGCTAATATCAAAATCCGATCTTAATATAGCTGTTATGGCTAATAACTCATATATTTGCAGATATTACATACACTAGATATATATATATATATTTCACTATCCTTACGACACCTTGAAAAAAACGGCCACACCACTGACTTCACCATAGCTTCTCTGCTTCAGGTAAACTCACCCCAATCCTGCGCTGCATCGCCATCACTGTCACATGACAAAGTTCCTCCCCTCCTCCAGAAACAAATGGCAACAAGATGAAAATAAATCTTGTTGTCATTTGGTTTTTTTTCCCAATTGGATCAATGCTGATCTCAAATTACTAATGTTGGCACATACCAATGATAGTACCTAAAAAATCCCAAAACAATTGCTGAGAATGTGAAGATTAGTGTGCATTTCGATCTCATACTCAAATGATCAAAGCATAATAGTACTGATACTACAATGACAGAAAAAGAATGTGAACAATTAAAGAAAAAAGGGTTAATCATAACAGCTACAATCTTTCTCAGTATTCAGCAATAATATTGCTTTATTTTCAGTTTTCTAATATTATACTGCCCGAGTTTCTTCTATGAGTTACCATGGTGATAGATCCAAGTAAGAAGTGACTCAGCTTCATCTTAAACTGAACCTGAAACTAAATTTACCTTCATAAACCTGCTTCATAGTTCAGGCCAATGGAATGAACATGGCTGATCTGGGTGTAAGTGTCGTAAAATAAACAAAATAAGTTAAAGGCCTCAATTTAGATTATACGTAACAATTGTGAGGCTTGTTAATTAGCTTTTGTTAAATACTTGGACAAAAACATCAGAGAAAAAAACAACATACAAAGCCAGTTTATATATATTCTGATGTGAAAGTGACTTTAAATTTCTTGGCTATTAGAGACGTCTTGAGTCTGAAACTTTTGCCACAAACATGAAACGTACCGACTGCAGAAGTGCTGGCAGCAGAAGAAACCAAAACAATATGATCCTCCTGTACATAATCTAATGTTTACATTTCAGGCTGTGTTTGACATTTTGGGATCAAAGGCTGGTACTCAATATTACATATATTTGATCAACATCACTGAATGTATGGCTTATTTAAACTTCAGACTATTTGACAATGAGGATCAAAGTGCTCAATGAAATGTGAAGAAAATATTAAAAGAGACAGTTGAGGAGTTACAGCTGACTGAATATTTTTTTTCCATGTAGTTAAGAGCGACTCACAGCATGAAGTGCAGAAAACATTCCTGGTCATCCTGGTTTTCCAATGCCATGTTAAGCCAAATCCGGCAAGTAATGTTAGAAAACAAAGATTTGTAGTTCAACTACAGCCCTCTAGAGACCATGTACCTGAAAATGAGATTTACAAACTTAACTGACACTTTTTAAGTCCTTGGTGTGTTGTCATTCTGTCGAGTCCGAGTCCTGGCTGTTATACTCCGCCGTCTCCATCTTGAGGATGTAGGGAATGATGCTGTCAATAGAGACGTTGCCTATCAAACCAGTGAAGAAGAGTTCCTCTGTGATACTTGAGTTCATTAGACGAAGGGCAGGCAGACGTGTCAGGATGCGTGTTAGTCTTTGGGAAAAAGATTATTTTAGTCAGATTTTGTCCAAAATCATCCCTGATGACTTATTTCAGTCAAAAATACCTGAACAATTTCTGCTTATACTCATGAAAGTTTAGATCAGAACCATACAAAAGCATACATACACTACGTCTGAAACCATGTCTGAGGTAACATTATTTATTCCCTCATGTTGACTCTCTTATTTTAAAATGGGAGCAATAACAATGACTGTAGTGAGGTGTTTTTTTTTGTCATATTTCTATATTTTATATATTTATTTGAAAGTTAAGGTATGAAGAAGCCAGTCTGGTTCTGATGAATGATTCTAGTTTGTTCTGAGTGACCAGATTCACTTTTAGTTTGTTTACTCTTGAAATAATTCTTGCCATGAATTGATATCATTAACTGACCTGTATGTGTCTTCAGGATATGTTTTTTGCACATAGTCTTGCAGCTCCATCAGGGCTTTCTCTTGGAACTTCTCAACCTGGCCGCTGCTCTCCACTCCTGGGTGATCTGATCATCAGGAAAAACAACAACACAAAAAATACAACTGAAATCTATAAAATATTAACCTGATTGTGTAGGTTTTTTATTTTGAATTTAAAAATATTATTTAAAATAAGTTTCTTGTATTAAAGATAGTTCTCACCAGGACTGAACAACACAATAGCCTTTAGGTAGGCGTATTCGTAGCTGTCGGTCTCCAGTCGTGTCATGCTGTTACAAAACTCCTGGAACTTCCAGATGTGCTCCATCACCTGCTTCACCCTCTCTCCAGAAAGTTTGTCTGGAAAAAAAAGAAACTTCTAACATTTCTGTATAGATCCCATGAAACAAATGTAGTCATGGAGTTCAGCAGGCTCCTGGGCTTGGATTTCTAGATTTAATCTTATTATGTAAGACTTTTGATGAGCAAAAAATGAGGCACACGGCTAAGCTTTTTGTATGAAGCCATGTTAAGTTATTGTAAAATTAGACAATTATGCTGATTTTACAAAAATAAGAGGTCTTGATTTTATACTTAGATATTCAGATTAATTTAAAAAAAATAAAAAATAAACTGCCCAAGTAGAAACAAGCTGTCAAGTATTTACAGAAATGGGTTTCTGGGGCTTCCTACTTTCATCTGGAAATGGTCACCAAAATAAAAAATAAACAGAGTGATGCAAGACTTATGCATCTTCACAAGAACCTAAAAAATCTGGACTGAGTGTCCTGTACAGTCCTTTGGTCCACACACATCTGGTAGAAATGATTGCATTATCTCTTCAGCATAGTATCAACTTCCAAAGACCCCTGTTATTGACAAATGTATTTAAATAAGGCATGTAGGGAAACATCTATGACATGCTGGACAGCGGGACTATTGCAGCTGAGTTGGAGATCAATGTTACAGAAAATATTGCATCTTTCAGGCTTGTCATCACAGAAACAAACTTCCCCGAATATTAATGTTTTAAGCTGGCAGATAATTAGGGGCACACACTGTCATGTTCATACCTGGGGAATGGGGCACACCACACAACTCAGAGGCTAAGACATGCAATATGTTAGCATTTAGTGCAAGCAACAACAGCTACAATCTAATAAAAATGACATTTCTTTGCTCCTGTTTTCATGTTTGTGTCCTACTGTGAGATGATGACGGGGTCTTTGGTCCATACCGTCCTGGACGCTGCTTTGCAGATGGTTAATGATGGCAGCGAGGATAGTTGACAAGTTCATCACGTGAGCGCACTGAGCAAGACCCAGGATGAACAGCTCGTTCCAGCAAGCTCGCACCAAGCTTGTGTTTGCCTCCTGACTGGGAAATACATAAACATGTAAGACATACTGCAAACAAACAGGAGATGACAGCACTACAACATGACAGGAAACTTTTGTTGTGCCGATTTCTTTTTCTCCCCCACCCAAGTGCTGAAAAGGCAGGAATGGAGCGTGCCCAGTGCATGGAGAGGAAGAGGAGTCTGGACGCCGACTCACAGATGTAGTGTACATTCAGATACTCGGGCATGGGGCTGGGCATGGTCAGCTGGAGCAAACAGAAACAGGAACAAGAACATTACAACCGGAGTTATATTAAAATAACATAAAAAGTATGGCTTGATTATCTTTGCAATCGATTATTCTGTTGATTATTTTGACGATCAATTGATTAATCGTACTTTTAAAAATTGGCACATTCTGCAGATTTATTGCTAACCACTTAGGCCTTTTTTATGACATTAAAAGAGGAACTTAAAAATATTTACAGACAAAGAAGGGTTTAATATTTTAAGAGCAGAATTTATGTTTTTTGTACCGCTTTGACTTAAATCTTGTACTGAATATGTTGTTCTTTCAGCAAAAGGTTTTTTTGGAGTCTTTACATTGTAGTTAATTAATTGATTACTAAATTAGTTAATGATTATCTCAGTAATCAATTCATCTCATTTGATCAGTTTAGTCCTAATAAAAAGTGAAAAAATCTGTTTTGTTCTGATATAAACAATTAACCATTAAGAATCATTTCAAAAACCATGTATGTGGTTTGACTCTTGTCTGGAGTCTAAATCAGAAAAAAAAAAACACAACATTGCCAGCCCACAGAAGAAGACATTTGACATAATCTCAGAGTTTATTAAAAATTTGCATGCATCCTCTTTTCCATCTCAGTGGCTTCAGAAGACTCCCTCCACTCACCTTGAAACCAACATGGCTGTCGGTGAGCAGCGGTCCCTCCACCTCAATGATGGGCGTCTCTTGGTCCCGTCCAATCAGCTGGATGGTAGTCCCACTGACACACTGCGACTTCTGAGCCAGGTTCTGTTCTGCCCCTGCTTCAGGAGGATTGAAGACTTTGGCCAGAGTGTCAAAGGCACTGCATTGAAGTACATACAAACACACACACACACACACAGACACGCGCACGTGCACCCCCACACACATATCTTTAACTCAATTAAGAGCATAATCTATGCAACAAATAATAATAAAAAAGATTTCCCTCATTTTTAAACTACTAAATCTAATTACAACGAAACCATACAAATATTTCCTTAAGGACCTGAGATAGACGTGTAGCTGAAATACTTGGAATATGACCAACTGACCGTGTTATCTCGCTTGCAGACTGCTCCTCCTGCTGGCTGTCTGAGGTATCACCATTGTTCAGGCTTTCTTTCAGGGAGTCACTCAGGTTGGCAAGTGATGTCACAACATTGGCAAGCGTCCCCAGGTTTCCATGCTCAGAATCCATCTAAAGCAAACACATAATTCTCACATTAGAGCATCAACTTCAGCCAAAGACATTGATGCTAGAAGTTATTCAACAAAGCAGAGAACAGCGTGAGGCAGCAGAGTGTCTTTATGATCAGATGTACCTTGGAGTCTGTTGCCAACAGCAACGTCCCATCAGTCTGAATAACCGGCTGCTGGATATTAACCAGCATTCCCTGGTCCAGCAGGCTAGATCTGTACAATAATACAATGATAACCTGAGTAAATACAAAAAGCAGTTTTCACATTGTGACTTCATTTACTGCAAAGAATCGCTAAGATTATCCAAACCAACGTGGCTTTATGTAAAAAGTAATAGCATTGAAGAATTTGGATAGCTTTTGTTTCCATAAAAATAGAATTATCTCTTAGGTTATCACTGCCTCGCATTAATAATTGTTCAAACAAGACATAAAAAAGAGACATTGATAATTAACAAAATACTTGTTTACTGCGCTATACATGAACAGGTCTCATTTCTACTGACCTGGAACCATCTGTATCCGTGTCAGAGATAAAGGTTGGTGTAGCGATGAGTGGGCTGTTGAGATCCTTGCGGATGTAGATCTTCTGGGTGGAGGCAGCACAGTTGGAGTGTCTTTCTCGGGGAACAACGTCGATGGGTTTCCTCTCACTCTGGACAGCTAAACAATTACAACAGGCAGAATGTTGTTACTATTATTTTGGAGTAATACAACAACTACTACTTCTGATAATAATAATAATGACACATAAGAAGTCGAGAGGAAATTGATCCTCAGATATTTTCAAGGCATAAATAAAGAAAAGACAATTAAAGATCAGGGAACAGTTTTACAGCTTTTGGTTGTTGTAGTATAGATATTTAGCAGGAGAAACAAATACCAGAGGCTTGAAGACACAAGGCCAGCTTCAAGTTGGTACTTATGGTTTCACAATATGTTAAGATCAACATCAGTCTCAACCATTGCATGACTATTGGTACTTGGTTTAATGTTTAGTAGTACTGAGAAATTATTGTGGCACATTTAGTATAAATAATTTGAAAAGATCAGTGCCTCTTGTTTCACCAGAACCGTCTCCATAAAAGGGCAGACAAAAACATTTCAAGCATTTCTTTTCCAACTTTGAAATTGGAAATAAAAATTTTTAGATCAAAATGAAACGCACAACAAATTAGTCATTTAGTGCCAACAAAAAAGAAAGTTAGTGCTTTTATCAGCAAAATGGCAAAAAGACCTGCTGGGCTCCTGCTTTAAAATGTCTTGATGGTACCTTCACAACTAGGCATGTACTAGGGCAATACTTGTACAGTTTCAGAACCACTCTCTTAGAAAGTATAAGCAAAAGGAAAACAATGTTGTTCAGGCTTCCTTAATCCAACTAATTACATTTGTTTAACTGAAACGATATTTAAGGGCTCAGTCTGGATGCAAACTCACAATCAGTTTTCATCCCCATCTTAAGGCATTTTCTCAGCCGGCAGAACTGGCAGCGGTTGCGGTGATGTTTGTTGATGACACAGTCCTGCTTACTGCGACAGCTGTAGGTGAGATTTTTCCTCACACTCCGCTTGAAGAAACCTTTGCATCCCTCACAGCTGACAGCTCCATAGTGACGCCCTGAAAGCACACAAAGGTGTCTGAGTCCTATTGATATTGATAGAGTGAAGCTGAACAGCTGAAAGGTATAGAGTACCTGAAGCTTTGTCGCCACACACAACGCAATATTCCACTGGCTGAGATCGACTTAGATCTCCTGACTGTCCCAACAAACGCTCCATTGACACTGGATCTGTGACAATCTGAAAGGAAAAGGCAAAAGCAAACTCGCATTTGACAAGTTTTCCCTTTAATGGTCCGCATAACGTCAAGGATATATTTAAAAAACAGTAAAAATATTAAAACAAAGGATGCCCCATCAGATAATCTCCAGGACCAGATTATGGAGCAGGAGGGTATATGTTGGGACAAATGTACCTGTATCCTTCCTGGCATCAGGCTGTCTGCAGCTGTGAAGATGACCTGCTTCGAGTTGTGAGTCTCCGGTGAGGCCAGGATAACCTTGCTCGCACCTGAGCTGTCAGCCGTTGTCAGGATGAACTGCTGCTTTGAAGCACTGGACGGGTTCATTGCTGTCACGATCTGGATCTTCTGACCCGTCTGCTGGTCGGTTACAATCTGAATAGTCCAGTTACAGAAGACGGAGACAAAAAACATGTGTGATTATTAGTGTAAATAAGTAATAAAAGCATAGAAATATGTTACATGCAGTATCTGCATGGTATTGCACTGTTGATTCGATTACCTGTATTCGCTGTGGTGTTGTGGCAGGCTCTGCAGAGATGACCCGAAAGCGCTGAGGAGACTCGCCCATCACTGGATCTGATGGAGAGCATGACCCCTAACCCAGTTAAGCACAAATAATTTTTGTCAGCTAGCAAAGACAAAAATAGTTCTTAAATCTGGAATCCATAGAGACATTATTTCTATGGAAGTACGGTATTATAAAAAAGTATTATGGATTCATGATACTTTATGAATCCATTAAAAGAATTTGGTTGTGTGATGTGAAACAAAACAGGAAGAAAGCCTTTCTCTGCACACTGACCTCTGCCTCATGCTCAGAGTCTGATTTCTGCTGAGAGAGCAGGTTCAGGTTGGTCGCCATGATCATGTGGAGTCATTAGTGATGTCTGCAGAGAAATGCAAGAGACTTTATTCATCAACAGGTTTATTTTTTTATATATATAATCCAAACTAAACTGGGGTGTGACATATGGGTGTTTTCTTTCATAACGGCTGGTAATAGTTTTGTTTTGAACTTGTTTCTGAGCGATCACTTAGACTAAATTACACCAGCTATGAGTTCCCCTAAAGAAGGTCAAATGTGAAACTGCAGCTGTATTTTTAAAGATACTGACCTGCTTTGTGGCTATTCTGAACACATTCAGTACTAAAGCTTAAGGTGGCCAGGTTTGATTATATTGAATCATGAATATACAGCAATATCCCTCTGCATGAAGAGACCAATGACAGACATTTTGTTTCATTTTTTTACCCTCATAGGTCTTGGTATAAACTGATAAAAAATACAGAGTAACAAAGTAACCACTACTGGTTTTGCAAGCAGAATAAATACTCATATAGTTATTATTACAGAGAACATATTACAAATGTTTGCAGATGAGATTATGATCTGCAGAGAGAGCAGAGTGCAAGTAAAGGAAAAGCTATAGAGGTGGAAATATTTACGGAAGACTAGTTGATCCTCAAAAATCAATGTAGGGTTCACAACGCATTTCCACATCTTATTAAGTACAAAAATGTTCATCATTTGCGCCTTTCTGTAACCACAAATTTTCATTTTTACACCTTTACATAACCTTTATTAGTCAGTGTTACTTAAGACTCCAGCTGCAGCTGATTAAGGTACCTGCAGTAGTCCACAGGGAGGAGCGCGAGGCTTCATGTTGTTTACAGATTGGCTGAACAGTTTGTCCATCAGTAACTTCACTCCAAACACAAAACAGAACAAAATGGAGAGTCTGGCGTTTGGCCAACATAACCGCAGATGTTATGATAATTGGTATAATGAAACAATTTTCTTAATAGGCAGTGGAGTGGGTGACATCTAATATTCTGATTGGAAATGCAAAAAAATCAGCTTTTCCAAATAAATCTCTGATACAGACATTTCTATCCACTCGTGTCAGCTGGATGGCAAAGGTAAAAGGGTCGAGTTCATCCGGTGTTAGCTGCCGCTGCTAGCTAGGCGCAAATAAACCTATGGTAGGCTATGGAGCAACAGCTAGCGGGGTCTGCCTCTAAGATTCACAGTGCAGGGAGCACAACAAATCAACAGCGTTGTCATGTAGTTAATAATCAGCTAATGTGTCTGAGCCGACAGCCAGACTGCACGCAGTGTGTTTCTGTTCATCCCCGGAGGTAAAGCACCCGCATCCGGACAGGAAGCTAAGCAGCTAGCCGCTGTTTTGTGACCCAGCGCTGCTTCTTCATAGGGCTTTAATGCTTCCAGTCCAGGACTGACACTCACCTCAGAGGGACGCCGCTCTCAGCTTTAAGGCGCTCGGTTGTTTTATAAAAAATAATAATTGTTATTTTCTTCTGTTAAAGGTCATAGTTCGTGACCCCCGCACCAACAGCGCATTGATGATGATGATGTTTTTCTTCCCCTCTTCTTCTTCCTCCTCCCTCTCTGTCCGCGTGCCTCAACCCCCCCACTCCAAGCCTTAGCGCGAGCCAGACAGCGTTGACGTCATAATGTCTGGGGACTTGTCAAATTATGCGTATTTAAAAAATAACGAGATAAAAATAATTTCAATTTAGGTGTTATTTAGCTTTCTTGATAGGTTTTTGCATGTCATTGTGTGTGTGAATGGTAATGACTGATTTCATTGTAAAGTGTCTCTGAGTGTCTTGAAAAGCGCTATATAAATCTAATGACACTTAATTTGTTTTCTGTAAAATTTGTGTATTTCACTCTGTCATGTTTTCTGGTTCTGATAAATTATGATTACTTGAGTTATAGTTCATTATAATTTCTGTATTGTTTTGCACGCTTTAAAACTCAATCCGAATTCCCTTATGGGTTTAAGGACAATGGCCATCACAAAGCCCTGATGTTACTCCAGTGGAGACCTTGTTGGTAGATCTAAAAAGGTGTGTGTGACTAAGGCGGCCTATAAGGCTAACTGACTTACACCAGTTCTGTCAGGAGAAATGCGCCAGAATTCCAGCAAACTGAGACGTTTGTGGAAGGAAACCTGAAAAGTTTCACCCAAGTCATCCAGTTTAGAAGACAATCACTGATACTAACCAAATTTGAAGAAGGTTACAAAACAATCTCTAAAAAATGTTCTTGCTAGATTTTCTGGCTGGCATTTAGCAAATAGAAATGATTTTTGGTCATTCTAAACAACCTAAAACCAGAGGAATTTATTCCGATTTAGCTTCAAAATGTGTATCTTTATGTGGATTTTAACTGCATTCATCATGATCAAATATACTCAATTTTTTTTTCTTATAATTTTGACTTCAGCTTCACAAATGATTTAAATATTACATCAGATCAGTACGAAAGAAAAACATTCTGTCTCCTGAAAAACATCGATGTTTTGTACAGTATATACATACTTACTTGGGGATCCTTTTTTGCATAGATTTGTGAAATGCATCACAGAATGGAAGAATTCACTCTGTGGTTCTGCTGAAGTGTTAAGGAAGCTCAGGTTACTTTGTTAATGGCTTTTATCTCATCTGCATTGCTGGATCTGGCGTCTTTGACCTTCCTCTTAACAATACTCCATATATTTTCTATGGGAGTTTGGTCAGGTGAGTTTGCTGGAAATACTGGTACTTTGTAAGTCTGGGCAGGTGTCAAGTCCTGCTGGAAAATGAGAATTTGCATTTCTACAAAGTTTCGCACTAGACACTAAAATTGTCTACTAGATTACTAGGCTGTTCTAACTTTGGACTGCGTAAACACAGTGGACTAAGTCCAGAAAATCAAGGAGCTCCTCAAATGAACAGACTGGAAACTTCATAGACCCCAACCAGCATGGATTCTGAACCTCTCCACTCTTGCTACAGACAACCCGTTGTTTGGACCACTGAGCACCGATTCAGTCCCATTTCTCCAAAGCGCAAGTGAAACGCTGTTGACCATCATCTAACTGGCTTAAAATAAGGAATGCAACAGAGACTGCCCATATCCTGCACACGTCTGTCCAGGATGTGACTGTGTGTGTTCCTGTATGTTCTTGTGTATAAAGTCTGTATTTATTTGTTTCATTTATGTGTCAGATCTGTCATCAACCTATTTTTAGGGTGACATGATTAGATTAACATTCAACGTGTGTTCCTATGTGTGTAGTGAAAGTTAAAAATAAAAGATAAGAAGTAAGTTATGAAGCCTTACAAGTAGATTTAAAGATAAATATAAATTCTTACTTATTGAATAGAAATTTAGATGTTTGTGTCATACAGCAAACATGATTGAGTACTTTTTTTTTTCCCATAAAATGTTTTCTTTCAAAGTTAGAAATCAACCATATATGCATTTTTTACCAATGCAATTTAAGTGAACATCTTTTTTTGTCTTATAATGTAAAAAGATTTTGTTTGTGTTGAATTTCAAACAATACAATGCAGTGGGTCCAAAAACCGACAATTGGCTGAGTCCCCAAAATAAAAACACCACACAAATGTTAGTTTATTTTTTTTAACTGCTTGGCTGTCATTAATTAATAGAAATAACCACATGGAATGTATCACACTGTGAGCAATGGATCCTTAACGAGTTTTTTTTTTTTTTTTTTACTTTTTTTTATCAACTTTAATAATTTATTGAAATGGAGTTGACCTTGAAGGATGTTTTGAAACAAGAAAAACTGACAACCTATCTCTATTTTTCATACTCAAAAATAGCCAGTAGGTGTCGCACAAAGTTCAGGTGTAAGGATGGCAATACAATAGGCGTATAAGAGAGCTTCAGCCACATAACCCTTTATGAAAAATATCCGCATACTTTCTCAAACCATTTTTTTTTTTTTTTCTTTGATCCGCTTAATTCTACGTGTTGTCTTTACCGGACTCCAAAAACCACCAGCAAACGTTCGCTGCGGATATTCAGTAAACGTTGGATGGACGTTTTCTGAACCTTCAGTACATGATCGGATGGGTATTAAAATATTATCAAAAACTGGTTTGGTGCGCCTCAGCAGGATATCGGACGTCCCTTCAATTTTGTAGGGGAGAATCACTGAAGCCGTTAAATCAGAGGACCGGGGCGCAGATTTGCCATCGGCCGCGGTGCCTGACCTCTTCACAGCAATAATAATAATTTAAAAAAAAAACAAAAAGCAGTAAAAACTGCTGCGAACCGCTGCCAGATCGACCGCGCCATCTGCGCAACTGCACATCCCTCCTAATCAAAGCCAGAAGGCTGCAGCAGAAACGAAAAGCTGCCGCAGAGAAAGGTGGAGGAGAGCGCAACGGACCCAGAGGAATGCGTCTTCACGTGAAGCAACGATAGGAGTGGAGGGGGAACAAAGCAGAGAGAAGACAGGGATATTTCTTTTGTTGTTGCTTGCAACGGTAGCAGCAGCAGAGAAGGAGATGATGATGGTGATCATGGTCGGAAGGGGATGTTTCAAGCCCAGGTTAGGAAAGCGCGGAAACAGGACGGGGATCTTTCCGTCCCTGTGCGGGATCCTGGCGTGCGCCGCGGTGCTCGCGCTGCTCTTCCTGGACATCATTGAGACGTGGGTCACCTCGATGGGCATGAGCAGGGCGGTGGAGCCGCATGTCGCCATCGTCTCGCCCCAGAGCCTACCCCCCTCCAGACCCGAGGAGTTCCTGCTCATGCCCAGCCCGCTGGTGTGCCAGCGCGCCAAGCCTTACCTCATCACCATAGTGACCTCAGCACCTGCCAATCAACGGGCTCGTCAGGCCATCAGAGACACCTGGGGCGGACAGATAGAGGTGCGGGGCCTGCGGGTCATGACCCTCTTCATGGTGGGCGTGGCCTCTGACCCCGGCCTGGGAAAGCTGCTGATTGAAGAAGCCAGGGAGAAAGGGGACCTGATTCAGGGCCGGTTCTTGGACTCCTACTCTAACCTTACCCTGAAGACCCTGGCCATGCTGGGCTGGGCCCGCAGGTTCTGCCCTCAAGCTCACTTCATGGCCAAAGTGGACGATGACGTCTTCTTCAATCCCAGTGTTCTTCTGCATTTCCTAAACAAAAGCCGGAACCCTTACGAGCAAGGGGACTTGTACCTGGGTAGAGTCCATCTCCATGTGGCCCCAAACCGCGACCCAGACAGCAAGCACTACCTCCCCTCAGGGGCCTACCCTTTGTCTGTGTTCCCCGACTATTGCAGTGGCACAGCCTACGTCTTTTCTCGCTCTGCATTGCTCAAAGTTGCCCTTGCAGCATCAGCATCGCCTCTGTCCACTCCCTTACCCCCCGAGGATGTGTTTGTCGGCCTCTGCGCCTATGCTGCTGGAGTGCGGCCCTCACATTGCTCTCTCTTCGCTGGGGGTCCACCTGTGCCATACGGACGCTGCTGCTATCAAGCTATGGTGTCCGTCCACCAAATCACACCCAAGGAGATGCTGGACTACTGGAAAGATGTCCATTCATCCCCCACCTGCTCCTGGCTGAGTCAGCGAGCTTCTCTGGGGATGTGCAAAGTCAGGGCGATGCTGGGCTCAGCCCTGGGCCTGGACAAATGACCGTGACTGCTATTAGGAGGTCATAGGACTCACTGGCGCTCTGCCTCGCACAACTGTTCTACAAGCTGTGAATCTACCTGCACTGATAGCATTTAGGCTAATTGTCATCATTAGAGCTTTATTTTTATAAGAACTTCGATTTATTTATTTATTTATTTATTTATTTATTTATTTTCCCCCCCCTCAGAAAACAAGATAATTTCAGGTTTTCTAAGTCTTTGTCTCACAGCATCAAGCTTTGACATGCAGCTGAGAAACAAATATAAGCATGCTGCTTATACAACTCCTCATGATGAATGCACATAGGAAAAATGCTTTCAGACTCTGACATCTGATATCGAAACGCCAAGACAAGCAGTCTGTTACAAGCTGCTTTAATTTAGAACTTAGTCTAAAAGCCTAAATGCATGTATTGCAAAATAATAGCATTAGATTCAGTTCCATCAAACAACACAAATGAAGTTCACTGGAAAAATACTCTAAAATAGAAGTTTAATTTATAATCTTTATTGTCTGTATGACATTTAAATGGTGGCACTTAGCAGACTGATAAAAAGTGAGGTTTAAATGATCAGTTCCAGTGACTGAAAGTGATTCATCTGTTAGCTGTCTCACAAATGAAGAGCGGCTCCTATACTGTTAACAGTGAAATTATTTCTCTAAGGATGCGTTACAATTTTGGCGTGCCTTGTTAATAAAAATAAATGTTTATTATGAACAGGATGTATATATTTCCTGAGTGTTTTTTTCTTTTTCTCACTCAGGAAATGTATGAATCAAATTCTGGCACCAATAAACGATCACATGTGACATGAAACTGGTCTGCGTATTTTCCTTTCAGTTTCTACAAATCAACAGGATCAAATAATCCTGAGTGATTCTGGAAATAAAGCTCCAGTTAACACAACTTAACCATGACCAGAGTATGGATGGCATAAATTGAGCTTAGAAAAATTGCTCCAGGCCACATAATCCCATGATTAACCAAAGGCATTAACCCTTTTGTAAATAATTAGCTATAAATGCTTCTTTGTGCTCAGAATAAACAGTTCTTTATCGAACATTTTGTTGTGGTGAGGATAGCTCTACTCACTTATTATTAATTTCACATCTTTCATGCAGTTGTGGTCAAAGGTTATATAAATAGATACATATCAGTTTGGGCTTTTATTGATCTATTTCCTCTGCTTCTTTTTCTCTTTTTCTTGGTATACTGTACTTATTTTTTCCACTTAGAGCCAGGTTGATTTGGATAACTTTTCTCCACTGTAATGAAAGTATTTATTGAGAAAGAAAGTTTTCTTCCTTGCATTTATATCTCTCAAATTTCAAAGTTTCTTTTATCATTCAAACCACTTCAGAGTGATTTAAAAAGAAAACAGAATAAACATGTAAAACGTGAAGAAAGTTTTTCTTAGCTCTGTATATTTCCAGGCATGATTTTGAGAGAAAGTGGGGCTTTAAAACTTAACAGAACCTACTGCCAAGCATGCTGGTGGCAGCATTATGCTGTGATAGTCATTCACTATCTCTTATTGCACTGTAAGGTACATGGAACATGAAAAGAGACCGACGAACACTAAACACATATATGTGTTAATGCTTAAATGTGTCACATGTGCCAGACAGACAATGTTATTTTAAGAGTTTCTTCTGCCTTCAAAATCCCCACCATGTTAAAATTGTCAAGTGGTTTACCAGGACGTACTTGTAGGCTTCAATGAGAGAAATAATTATCTGTCAATATAAAAAATAAAAAAAAATCAGCAACTCCCTAAAAGGGCAGAGATTATGAGAAACTACAATTTATACAACATAAGTTTGAAAGGTTTCCTTTCTATGAACTCACAGGCATGGTTCTGGTTCAGAACTGTACAGGAAAATACAAAATGCAAAACTTATGACCCCTCTGAGCCAGACAGCAAACATTTATTCACTTTCACTGATCCAAGCAGACAACTGTGCAGCTTTTGCTTTCAAAACATTTGAGCAATGTGGTGAAACCTGTTAGGAGTTGTGGAAGAAAATTGTGTTTCATTAAGTTTAATCAAGGTTTTATCTTTATATGATTCTGTTTTACCTTTTAAATGTT
>CAEFZY010028374.1:0-28409 GCA_903066815.1 Brachyrhaphis roseni
TTTCTGTTTTGCAGTTTAAACTGAATAAATATGCTGCACGAGGAATGACTCGGCCCATCATTTCCTGCGGTGTAACAATTAGTTATTATAAGGCAATTTTTTTTCCTTTTGATGGCTTGTCAGAAAAAAAAAATGTTGTTAATCTTAGGTCTCGTTTGGATACTAATTATAACTATAATAGGTTTTTAATTAAAAATATTAAGAAAAGTTTTGCCTGTAAATGTAATTCAAACCCAGAACTCTAACAGTCGCTCTTGCACCACATGCTTACATCTTAAAACTCTTTTAATTAGGAATATTTTTCTGCAGAGTTCTAAAAAATGTATTTACTGAAGGAAAGTTGTCTGTGCTGTGAAATGTGTTTTAGAGAAAGTTCATTTTAATGTGCTGCATTACCAGTTGAAATCTACAGTATGCATGATTACCCTTTTCATGCCTTGCAGGCCTTCGCTCTCGGAGCATTTATTAACTTTGCTGCACTTTCTGCTGTGACGAAGAAATAAAATAAGAAAGCAGGAAAATCAGAAGCTGGTTTGTTTTTTGCAGCCTGATAACCTGGGATCCCTCTCCGCTCAGGTCATGGTTGGCTATTATTTGTGCTTGTTAATGTATGCATCTCATTTTGCATATCAAACTACTCTGCATAGAAAGCAGGAAGCAGATTTGCTAAACCCAAATCGCTCCCTTTTAGGTGCTTTTCCTCAGACCTAACAATCCACCCAAGCCAGAATTTTCACCAGAATTTTCCCAAATTCTCATCTAATCAATTATACTTTAAAGCACTCAGACCAGTTTTTCTGTGCTGCAGGAGCGAAACGAAGGGATGGAGTTAGAGAGTGGGAAGATATGAGAGGAGGAAGATAAAACGAGGGAAAGTAGGCCAGAGAGATGCCTGACTGGTACTTCCTCCTGGGTACTTTGTAGCTGGGCTCATGTTGAACCTGATCTGCTCCCCTGTTCACTGAACACGATGTGTTACAAACCAATTCAGCACAGGTACTCTGAAGTTACAGCTGAAACTTCAAGTTTTCTGGCAAATTATTACTTATTAACCATCTAAGAGGTCTGATTTGATCATAAAAATCATTAGTTTCATTTTTAGTTATCGTGAAACAGAAACAAAATGGAGTTATTCTGCCTTCTGTAAACAGTCTGGGATAATTAAAACCAATAAAGCCAGAACAAATCAGTATGTGCTTTTTATAGCAATTATTTCATAAAAAAATGTGAATTATTCATAATCTACAAGGCCATTTTTCAGAGAATAAAGCAACAAACACACATTCAACCTTGTTCAGAGGTTCACCAAAGAGAATAAGGAATTCACAAAACAGAAAAATTGAATAAAGTTAGGAAGAGTTTTGTTTATAGTCTGCGAAATACTTTAAAACATAAACTCCTTCCTAAAGGCAGCTATAAAGCCAAAAAGACCAGAAAGCTTTTAAATCTTTAACTTAATCCTCTCTTACAATTTTTCGGCTGAAGGCAGATAGCCTGACCTCTGAGTTGAGGTAACATATGCGAAGTTGCTGCTGTAAACAAACTCAGGAATCTATTTATTACTTTCTGTCAGTTCAGATTTGCCTTTTGCTGAGCAATGGTGCAGCTCTGCAACAATTACTTGGGGAAAGCAAAGATACAAGCAAATGTTAAGCAGGGTTGATTTCAGGACACACACATTAATCAGAGTAATTTCTTCTGATAGGTTTTTATTTAATCGTGTCAACCTCCTTTTTCTTTTGGATGCATTTGTTAATCTGAAGGTACCTTGCAGTGAAATATTTTATATAAAATCCTTTTGACTGTAATGTAATAAACATATTTTTTGTTATTGCGAGGAATGGATTACTACTGTGTTTCATTAGGTTTTACTAAAAGAAAGAAGTATGAACATAGGGATGTTGTATTGTGCAAAGGTCCAAAGCTGGACACCCTTCACCAACTGGAGAACAAAATCTTGGCCTCCTCTTTTGCTTGAATCTCAAACTTATGTTTTTGAGAATCACAATATTTATCCACACATCAAGTTTTAGACATTTCACGACTTTTTGAAATGAATCTCTTGGAAATACATTAACAAAGAAAAACATGTTCAACACTAATTCATAACACATTTAAGAAAAATGGATGGATTTTAATCAACATTCCTGGTCAGAAATAATACAAGTTTAACAGCTAAATGACACTTAAATTAAATAGTTAAACTAGTTTTTGAATGTACTAACGCAACGAAGTTAGTTGGATTTAAATATTTTATTTGAATACTTAATATTTTTACCATAGCTATTTAATTTTTCTGTCTTGTGCTGACTAAAACATTAGACACAGCAAACATTATCTGTACATTTATATGTGCAAGGCATCTACAAAATGAACAGTTCATACTTCTACCCAACAAACTCAATAAGTGTTTACATACATGCTGGTATTTGCACATCATTACTCATTCTGAATAATATGTCTTCTGACAGATCTCAGCTCTTAAGCTGAAAAATTAATAACTCAACCCATAAACACTTCAACATCTTCTGGGCATCACACACAGTGAATGAGAAAAGCTAACATGATGAATCAACATGTTGAGTTACATTTTAATCAGTTGTTTAGAGAGGACTTGGTATTAATTTAGAGCAGATCATTTTCCTACAAGATAACTGTTAGTGAAAGGTTAAATGGTTAATGTGCAATGATGGGCTTCAGTTTTCTGCTTTTTGTTTCTATTGGAATATTTCCACAAACTACACTCCTTATGGTGAAGATTTCTTACTAAATATAATAACCTGCATGTATTTCATAATTAAAACAGGGGAGATCCTGTAAGGTTATGTTAGAAAACAGTATAAAAAACAGTGAGAACACAAGAATGTTTTTGCAGTAAGCTAGAGCACAGGTGAGTAGAATAAGGTTTAAGAAACTGGAACAAGGCAAGAAGTATTTATCATTTTTATGCTGATGTTGACTTTATTTTAGTGAGGAAGAAGACCTTTACTCAAACTAACAGATCTTTCACGTGTGTAAAATAGGACTGGATCACCAGTGTAGGATGGAGCTGAGTTATTTTTACATTTAAATACAGTAAGACGGATGTTAAAATCAATTCTTCGACTTGCTGGAGGCCAGAGAAGAAAAAGGTAAGTATAAGTGATGTGCTTAAGCCTGTTGGTGCTGCTATTCTGTCATTTGGGTTCTGAATAAACTAACATTTAGAGCTGCAGATATGAAAGAATATATATAGGAAGAAAAGTTGATCTCCTGAAATGAACAATCAGTTATTCTTTTTCAGAAGAAATTCCCATCAATCATAAGAGGTATAGCATACTCAGTCCATTGCATTGCCAAAACAGAGAAATAACACCCTCACTCACTTGTAAGAATTGTTTTTATGGATGTTTTTCAGCTTCTGGTTTCTGCAAAGCTTTTTTCTATACCAGCACCCTTTTAAGATGGCTCCTATTTCTCCTTAAGAACTGTGATATATACATAAAAAATACAAGAACAACATTCAAAATGTTGTTTCTAGTCTTCCTGCTGTAGGCAACCATTATGTTCTCGCATTAAAAGCAGAGGCAAAGTAAAACCTGTGTAAGATAGAGAAGTCCTGTAACAGATAAAAGATTACAGTTTTAAACTTGTAGTTTTCCATAATCTGGATGTTTTATAGGTCGTGTGTGTTTATCCTGAAAAACCTCCACTTGAGCTCTGACATTTCCAAGATGCTGCTAACACCTCCAAATGCAGCATGATCCACGACGAACAGAGGTTAAAATCTCTAATGTGGAGGTCCTGGAGGGCTGGTGTCCTGCAACATTTATTTGTGTTCTGGTTCAACACATCTGAATCAAACTGATGAATTACCACCTGATTCAAATTCTCCAGAGTCCTGCTAATATCTGGCTCAGGTGTGTTGAAGCAGAGACACATCTAAAAGTTGCAGGACATCAGCCCTCGATGTCTGGAGTTAAAGACCTCATGAATGAAACACATTTTTTTTATTTCTCCCTACATATAGGAGGCAATAAACTGCTTCGTCTGAACCTTTATCCTGTTTGTCCAAAAGCGTTTCCTTTCTGTATGAACTTCTGTCATTAATGGTGACCTTTATGCCCCTCAAAATTGGTATTTTAATGTATGGAGAACATGGAGAACTAGAGTAAGAGGACTTACCTTCCATTGCCAGCGGAGTGGTTTGAAGGCTTTTAATAAAAAACGTCACAAACGGCAATTTTTAAAGATTCTGTTTGCGAGACATTAAAATATGTTATTTCAGGCTTCAGTTATTATGTGCTTACTCATGATGAAAAGTACACGCTGTAGATTTCTTAAAAATGCATTACTTTGAGATTGAACGTCTTTATACTTTTACTAAAGCATTAAAGTTACTGGCTAGATGTTGCAGTGAAATATAAAATTTACTTTTAAGTACAGTTGAACCCAGATTTTTACATTCACTGAGTAAAAATAAATAGTAATCCCCTTTTTTCTTACTTTCTAAATTAAATCAGACTAAGGTTTTCCCAAGTTTGGTCAGTTGGGATTGTGAAATGTATTTATCTTTGCTTAAAGCTAAAGAAATGAGAAAGTCATAACAATATTTTTTTGTTATGTCCTCTTATATTCTGACATTTACATACTTTTATTAAGTGTTTAAGCTACTTTTAAATTGTGTGACTTGGATCAAACATTTTGAGTGTCTTTCTATAATCTTTTCACAATTCCTTAAGCTGGCATTTAAACTCTGCCCAGAAATGCTATTTGAAGCTGAATTTAATGTTTTGTGATGGACAGCGAGTCCAAAGTAAAACCTGGTTTTGTGATGGACACCTAGTCCATCACAAAACACCTGAGTTCACCTCAGATACAAGAGCAGCAACACCAGGGCTGAGACACAAAAGCAGGCAAGTCCTTTAGATTAGGTAGTAAGAGTTGAGGAATGTGTAGGAAGGGCCTGAGCAAACCATTGGTTTAATGAAAACAAACAATCCATCTGACCCAAGAAGGCTTCATTTTTTAAACCCCATTGTGTTGGTTCTGATGCTCAAAGACAAAAGATCTTAAATTAATTTCCTCTTTAATTTTCAGACTAAAATTTAGGTAGTAAAACTCCTTTTTCTTAGATCTCTGGAGATTGATAAAATCTTCATAAATGTAAGATCATAATTGAGTTTAGATAATATTTTAAACATCCGTTGTGTGTCTAGTCTGCTACTGTAGAGTAACATTAGTGTTGCAGAGTGTCATGAAAAGCTTTTATCCTTGTAAAGATTCATTTTGTTTTGTCACAGTGAAATGTTTCAGCTCATCAAACCAATTTTTTAATTGCAAAAGATATGAGTTAAAGAAATAAAAAATCTAATTTCAAATAATGATTACATTCATGAAGGAAAAACAATTATCTTAATCATCCTTGCAGTATGTAAAAATGTACTTTCCTTATCAGACCTAAGAATGGGTTGGGTCACCGTTTGTGGTGACGAATGTCAGAAAGTGTTATAATAACTAGCAGTGAGTGTTTTAAATGGCATTGTGACCTACTCTTCTTTGCTGAATTGTTTTAATTCTGCTGTTTGGAAGGTTTTCAAATGTGAATGGCCTGTTTAAGGCCACATCGCTGCATCTGCAGAGGATTGGTTTGGTGATCCTTTTTATGTTTTCTCCATTTCTGGTTTTTACCGATATCCTAAGACTTAGAAATGGCTTTGTGATAGAAGTCAAAGACTTTTTTTTATCTGTTCTTCAATTCTTTTATCTTTTATGCTGACAGACATTTACAGGTGTAGCTTCTGAAATTGACCACAAAAGGGTGTAGATAATTAGTTTATTCATGTCTTGAGAAGTGAGATGATTACTTCAGCTTGTTATTCCTTAGTGAATAAAACCATAGTTTTGAAAACGACTTTTTGCATTTACAAAAGTTATAAATCTGTAATATAAAATCAGTTTGATCTGAAATATTTAAATGTGACAAAAAATTTGAAGCTCATTATCACACAACTACATCTGTGTTTGTGTGTTTTGTATGCTTATTTAGATGACTAGAGAGTATATATATTCGGTCAGAGTCAATTAATTATTAACACTCATTGATTTTTTTAAATGTTAATTGAGTTGATAAATATTTATTAATCTGAAGTCAATCTTAATCCTGAGAAGTTTTAAGAAACATTTTAGTTTCTTTTGCATTTGGTAAAGGCTGATTTTAAGATAATAAGTGGATCTACTTTATGTTGGTAATAAGTAATTTAACACAGCTTAGACTATAAATTCATTTAGATTCCAGTGTGTGCATTAGACGGTGTAAAAGCTTGCACACCTGCAGTTCTGACTTGCCTAATTCAAAAGCTGCAACATATCTTGAAACTCAACCAAAAGAAGACAAAGAACAGCATTTCACTGGTGGGACGTTTTTAATCCGTACGACTGCTGTTTTCCCGCCGGTCGCTGCACATGCATGTAAACCTACAGCACAAGGGCGGACTCCGCTGAGCACGCTGCCCCCATCACGTCCACATTATTACGTAGCAGCTAATCCTGTTTTCCAAATCCCAGCACCTTGGACTCCATGAAGAAAATCCTATTGCTGCTGCACATTTCTCTATGCGATTCTATGACATACAGGAATCCACTGCCCTCGAGACTTCCTTTGTCTCCTTCCAGCCGAAGTCACCCACTTAAATCCCTGTGCTGCATTCATAATCAGAAATGTCTCAAGTTTATAATTGAATGCATTGTTGTGCAGAGTATCTCGAGCAGGCACAAAAACCTACAGGCAAATGGGACACCCTCCATTTTTCTCTGTCTGTTGTTCTGCTCTAACTAAGTTAGTGGTTTATTTATTGCTGCGTTTGTTTATTGATAGAGTTAAAGCCCCATTGCAACAAAGAAAGAGAGGAAGATGGATTCACTCATGCGCGCGTACCTCCCTGTAGTGCACAAGTAAAAGGATTGTCCATCTGTCCAAATATGCAGCATCTGACAGACACCTGCAGCAGGATGATACTTTCTTCATCGTGTGCAGAGCTGTAACCACCAGAAAGGATTAAGTTGTGTCCATGTTTTTTTTTTTTTTTTTATGGAGATTTGTGATGAATATCCACTGCTTTCAGGTTAACTGAATACCTGTAAGTGCTTTAGTGGCATCATGGGATTTCAGTGCAGTTGCATGTTTTTGGATGTCTGGTGGCACCATCTGTCCCTCAGTGTGTGTGAGCTTTGGGTTGTTGAGGTTTTCATTCTGCATCTGTTAGTGAAGATATGTCAGTGGGGCTATTGGAGTAAAGAGGTGTGTGTTGGCCACACACCTCTTTATGTCCTGTGACTGGCAAAAAGACTCCTGCACAGCAACCCATCTTGCCATGTTTCATCCACAAACTTCAAACTGTTTTCATGTGTCAGACTACCACGAAGTACTTATGTTCATTCTAAAAGATGCTGTGGTATTTAAAATCACAGGCTCTAGTTGTTATATTAGCTCTACTTTATTGCAGAGAGATGAATATGAGTGGATATTGTAGGACAAATGCTGAGTTAGTCGAAAAAAAGGCTTGCATGTCTCTAGGTAAAATAAATACTTCATCCTCCATGAAAGCATGACTAAGCACAGCACTGAGATGCGTTTTAGCTGCACCAGGTTGTTACACATCTCAGGATGAATTTCTAAATCACTCCACTTGCAAAAGCTCTTTGCTAATCCCTGTGTTTTCTTGGCTGCTGCTTAGCAGTTCAAAGCTTCAGCTCCCCCTTCAGCAGGGGTGTCCAAAGTGCAATTCAGGGCCGATTAGCTGCTTATGGAATAATTTTGTGTCTGTTCTTTGTGGTGGAGAGTCTGGATTTGAAGAAATGTGGATTGGTGTGCTTTACACTCATATTAGGAATAGACCAGGAGTGTCTGTGGTTAATAAAATGACTGACTTGTGCACAACAGCCAGAATTCAGGTAGCGTTTTAGAGGATCAAGATGTTTTTTTATATACATATACAGCTGTTTCAGTTGTTCTAAAGCTCAGTGATTTCATTTTGTTGCTTAAAGAGTAACATCTTCATTCATGTGTCTTGTGCATATCTATGTTTCCCATCACCTTTCTGTCATTGAGCTAATATTTTCCCACCCCAGAAGGAAACCTCTCAACATGTGGGATGGGTTGAAACTAGAGTGTGGGTGGTTCTAGAAAACAAAAGACATGTTAGCATCATCACATAAAACCTCTCCAGCATGTAACAAAGTCTGGATATAATGTTGCAAAACATAAAAAGATTTAAGGAGTGTGAACGTTTTTTTTTTTTTTTTTTTTCCAAAGCACTGTGGGACTCAGGCTCAATGCTGCTGCTCAATAAAGTGGGAAAACACTTTAGAGCAAAATGTGCCCAAAATGCTTGATAGTTTGACCTCATTGCTTCCTTTAAGAAGTCTTTAGAAGTAGTCATACTCATCCCTTGTCAGAGTTGCTTTAACAGTAAACCAAAAATACACGCACCAATTTGCTGCTACCTTCAGTTACATGTAATTACTGCTGAACATTTTTATATGATAGGAACAAATTGTACCAGAGTGTCCACATCAGTTTCTAATAAGTGCCTATCACTCAGGCTAGAAAGAGTAGCTGTAGTCTTAATTTGATTTAGAGTTAATTGTAAGTCCAATTAGTGGGATTTTATCTCTTCCACATTTCCTGGATTCCAGGAAAACTCAATGATTGGTCATCAGATGCTCTTTTAGCAGGACCTTTAAAACTACATTTTACATAAAACTTGTGAGGTAATTTTAAGAGAAGACAGCATAAGATAGGATCCCAGATGAGAGCAAACCTTTATCCAACCCTGTGAAGGGTTGTGTGAGTAAAAGCCTTTCCACTCTACCCTTAATAAACTAACATCTGAAATATTAATCAGTTGGGTGTTTGGCTTCACTGGTGGTAAACTGATGAAGATAAATTACAGCTTGAAGTAAATTGTATTAGGCAGATTTAGCATCTCTATCAATGCAACACTTGCTGCTGTCATCTATAATCGAGTCATCTTTTGACTCATGTTTTGGTAGCAATGGCTTTATCGCATGTGAAAGGATCATCCGGTGGTTTACGGCGCTGCGGCTGTATTTGTGTCTTTATCAAATTTGAGGTGTTTTACCCCATTCATCAGCGCTACCGTGCTTCTGTCCTCTTTGCATACTTGTCACAACATTTAGATGATTATAAACTATGTGAGAAATGGTGAAAGCTGCTCAGTACGTTGTTGTTAATGAGCTTTACTCTCAGAGGTAAACAGAACCGAGCCTTTGTCTGCAGGCGGGTGCGTGTGTGTGAGTGTGTGTGTAATTGAATATTTCAGACAGAGCTGTTTGTTCTCTCAGACTCGGCAGATGTGTGGTGTGTAAGTAATACGGTGATGAGAAGCATTTTGCAACATGCATGATTACCACCCATTCACCCGGTGTGAACTGCTGTAATCGTGCGATCCGTTGAATCGTGAGCAGCAGCCGTGTGTGAATCTGAAAGACAAACAGATGCTCAGTTCATAAACACTAAAAGTTATCATCAGATGAAAAATGGTATAGAGATGGCTTTTATTTAGAAGCTGTGTCAGAAAAGAGTAATGGTAATTGAGGTAGATGGACTGGAAACACTTATAGAAACCATTGAAATTTGCATCTCCACTCAGAATCAGCTGATGTTGGTTCCCATCATAGGGGAACGCTGTAAGAGAAGTTTACTGAGGAACAAAAAGACTTCCTGAACTCTAATCTTTGGCTGCTGACCCTGAACCATGTTGCTCCTTCGTGGTCTTGAGCCAAGAGGTTGAGTGAAAGCTTCAAAACGGTTTCTTCCACTTCCTTCCTCTGCTTTACCACAGCTGACAGCTGCAGGAATTTACACCCTGCATAACATGAAAATCCCTTAAAAAAGCTTCCTTTCATGTTAGACTCAAAACTAAACCAGTAGATTATTTGTTTACTTGGTAAAACATAAATATACAGAGCTGTGCAAATGTTTTGAGTCATCTGTTATTTTTTTAAATTATTAATTGTGAGTCTTTCCTGGAGTGCCAGGATTTCTATCTTTCTACACTCTGTGGCCTGTTGTTACTGGAAGTTGTGTTTTTCCCAATTTTATCTGCGTACTTTAAGCAGAAACAATATCTTTCTCACTTTGATAATAAAATAACATAATAATCCCTTTGACTTGTTTAGCAAAATGTTTCTTATAATAGAAAATGGGGCTTTGATGCCTATTGTGATTTTTAACAATTTTTCCATCCATCCATCCATCCATCCATCCATCCATCCATCCATCCATCCATCCATCCATCCATCCATCCATCCATCCATCCGGGAGGTGCTGGTGCCTATCTCCAGCTAACTTTCCTGGCGAGAGGCGTGGTCACCCTGGACAGGTCAATAATTTTTCCTTTGACTATAAAACATAAAAGAAAAAAAAAGGTTCCATACATTGCTTGATATATGTTTTGAAAATTTTGACTCTAACATAAAATAAAGAAATCACAAGATTATCCACTCATCATCTCTTATTTTTAGGCTTTTATTTTGTTTTTTCAGCTTATTTCGAAAATGGATTTTTCTATTTATTTTAAACTTGCTGCTGGCACAGCTGGATTTCCCCACTTTGGGACAATTAAGGGTTTTCCTGTTCAATTCAGTGTAAGGTCTGAACATACCCCCTCATGTCCCTGTAAACAAGCCATTTTCAAATTGTTTGTGGCTGAGTTGAGTCACTGTGTTCAACTTTGAGAAACAGCCAAAACCAGATGTTTACATGAATTGCATAACAGGACAGACTGACATTTTTCTTACTGTCTTAGAGATTTAATCAGACAAAACTTTTCCAGTTTGGGGTCACATCAGACTACCAGAATCCTTTCTGTTTGCTAAATCCCACAAAAATGAGATAGAGTGCCATGTCTGGTTTCAAGTTAGAGCCAAATGGAGAATGAAGATGGGAGTGAAGGTGACGTTAAGGTTGCAAACACTGAGAATCAATGAGCTCATATGCTAAAGCAGAGATGGAAATGACAAAGCAACCAGATAAGTTAAACAATGAGAAACAGCTGAGAGGGGAAGAGAGCAGGAAGACTGAGCCACAGATGCTGGTGAACTACCGGTAAGTTAAAAAGAAAGTATAAAACAACACATCAAAATCAAACATCAAAATGCAGATTGCAAGTCTTTTTATTCTTGGAGACATGTCTTTTGCTCTGAGGAATATAAAAGCAGGTTAAGGTTAAAAAAAAGTGTTTGACCAAAGCAGAAAAGGAAAAGACTCTAAGGCTTAGAACATTTCAAATTTGAAGTACTGCGGTGGCAGCATCATGTTGTGTGGGCGTTTTACTAGGGTGACCAAACGTCCGTATTTCACGTCCTGTCCCGGGCGTCCCGGGTTTTTTTTTTAGAAAGTGAGGAAATGTCCTGTTTTTTAAATTACCTTCATTGGACCATTACATTTACAGGCACTAGGGCACTGAGCACGGCGCTGCGTGTGACGTAATCCCTGAGCCGCGTCAGTGCGGGCAGCCCTGTTCTTAATCTGAAGATAGATAGCGTGGCTGTCAGTACGCCAACAACGTTATGGTGACCAGACGTCCTCTTTTCTGTATGTCCGCCAGGGGGTGGGGGTGGGGGAAGAAAGGAAAGTGTCCTCCTTTTCAGGACCCCCCTCCCCCCCGCCGCTCCAAGGTGTCCTGGTTTTCCCAAATGAAAATATGGTCACCCTAGTTTTACTGCAGGAGGTATTTGTGCATTTCCCAGAACGGATACATGATCCATCTTGTGAAGGTGCCAACCTTCTTCACAAGATGGATGATGTCAACCCTCACACTGAGTTGGCATTCAGTGTGACCTTTACACTGGATGCACTGGATAACACCAATAACGTTTGGTGTTATTGACCAACACCAAACCTTATTTGGTGTTGGTCAATAACACCAAATAAAGTTACAAAATGGTCTAAAGGCCAACGTCAGTGTTTTGGAGAGGTTGTCATAAAGCCCTGATCTCAGAGAAAATGTTTGGATAGAGCTACAAAGCAAGCCGGCCTACAAAGCAAACCCGACTCAGGAGCATCACTTCTGGCCATGGGGTCAAACTAGTGTGAGAAGCTTGTGGTAAGATGCCTAAAAAATTGACACAGCCCTTGCAGCTTAAATGCAGCAAAGCTAAAGAAAAATGTCTGACTATGAAGAAAATAATGGAAAATCCTGTCTCTCATTATCCTAGCATTTAACAAATTCAAATAATCATGGTAAACCTAATTGAACTAACAGGAATATTTTTTCTGCGTTTTCTTTATCCAGTGTATGTGAATATCTGGCTCCTAACATCAGATTTAGTCTTCAGTGAAGTGAAAGATCAGTCAATATCCACATCTGTGTAAGTATGTGGCCATTACCAGATGCTCATCTGAAAAACTACAGCAAAAGTATTCTGGAAATGTACATGTTTTCATTTTAGTTCTGATTTTGTTCATAATGTTTTCAAAAATATCAAGAAGCCTGTTTGTGTTTGTGTCAAAAGTGTGATTCAGGTTTGTGTAACTGGCACAGTTGAACACCATTTGCAAGACCAAATTACCCATAAACAGCCAGAATAGCTGCAGGACTGGCCTAATGCAACAACAGAGAGGGAAAAACTATTTTACATTTTTGAAATGAGTCCCATCGGAGGGAGACAAACATTTAGAAAGCTACTAAAAGTCCAAATTGCTCTAATCTTTACTGTCTTTCACATCAATCTGTAATAGCCTGACTTTAAAAACTCGGAAGACAACAAAGTCCTGCAGACCTCCAGGGTTCTGTGTTTCTGGATACTTTGGGTGTGATGTCTCTCTTGTCTCCTTCCTGTGACTCTTCTCTTACCAAAACCAGTGAATTAGGACTAATTTTCTTGTGACATGAAGTCTATTCCCTGGATATAAATTTATTAAATTTTTTTTACTGCAAAAAGCATCAAAACTGTAAAGTCAAGCAGAAGTCATCGTCCCATGTTTTATTCATTGCAACTTTGCAATTATTTTCCCTTCCATTCCTGTTGTTGTCTGAGAGCATTATGGGAAGCATTTCATGCCAGTCACTTCTTTATCCTGCACCATCTGCTGGTTCAGGCTGAGTGGAGGATGACCAGAAAGTCCAGCTGGAGCAGTGGTTTCTTCCAGGGCTTGAGGGCTGCCTGTGGGCCACCCTGACTAAACAGGGTCTCCAGACGGCTACCTGAGACTGTCACAGAGCCTAAAACACACTCACAGATCACCATTTAGAGCAGGAGTGCCCAGGTTCAGTCCTCGAGATCTACTGTCCTGCAAATTTTAGATACTGTGTTTGAACTGACCAGAGAATCTTTAAAAAAAAAAATTCAGAGGTTTAAACTTTTCTATGAGATGACGATCTAGTGTTATGAAATGGACCAGGGTTCTATCGAAAACCTGCAGGACAGTAGATCTGGAAAACTACGGTCGAAGAAATAGTTCCTGATGTTATGAAACAAAACATGGAACAAAATAAAAGAAAATTTCACATGGATGTGATTATGGATTATTTAAAAAAAACAAAAAAAACATGGAAAAGCGAACATCATTGTAAATGTAAAAAATATTTGATTGATTTGAAAGAACTTATTTTCATAAAAACTTCAACAAATTTCTAGGCACCCATGTTAAGTCAGTCTATAAAGAATTACTAAAAAATGTGGAAAATCCAGCATTTGAATTATATAAAGTCATGTTGGAAGATAATTGGTTTAAAAAAAGCAATTGTAGCACTATTGCTATATGTATTTTTGAATGTTGTAATCTTTAATCAGTGTTATTCTTTCTGGTTTTAGTCCTGTTTCAACCTCTTTGTATTTATTATTCACCTTCAGCCTGATAGTTTCCTCCCTTTCACAGATGTTTTCTGATTCTCCTCTGGCTTCATTCTCCCTCAGCTGTTCCCATTTGACTCTGATTAGTCCTTCTGGTTTAAAAGTATAAAACTTTCTCTTTGTTCCTTACTGGTTCCACTCATTTTTGCTCTTGGATTTATGACCTCTGCTGTGTCTGTTTCTTGCCTGAATTCAACCGTTAGTTACCTTGTGATTTCCCCATGTAAGTTTTCCTTTCTGTTTGTTATTAAAGAATCTGCTCTTCACTAAGAGCCTCTGGCTTCATCTGCACTTGGCTCCCAACTTAACCGCTTCATGGCACAAACAACTCTAAGGAATGTCAGAAGCAGGAATTGGGCACTCATCTCTGAATTTATCAGTTATTTATGCAGCTACAAATGTATCCAAACACTCCCAATATTTTGTTAAGTGTCCTCAGAGGGAGTTGCAGAGAAATGGCAGAATTTCTGTATTCAACTCTGAGCTTCTGGGATACTGTAACTGTGGTGCATGTTGATTTGATAACTTTTAAAAAAAAATTTATTCAAACTTACTGGTTTCCTGGTACACACATGACTTCCAAGCACAGGTCACATATTTTCAAAATTGTATTGATGGGAGTCATTCCAGAGGCTTAATGTTAGCCTGAAGATCACCGGATCCCAGTTTAACACCAGAAAGGCACAAGCAACTTTAATAATATTTAGAAACAGGAATTTATTAACATTTGTGTCAAGCTTTCTACCACCTGACCCAAATTATCAAATGGAAATTAATTAGTCAGAATGTCCAAGAATAACCCAGAAACACAAACTAGAAGCTGTTGGAACACCAGCTACTTTCTCCACAGTGAAGCCAGTTTTATATCAGCATCGACTGAGAATAAACTCATTCCAGTTTAACTGGATATGAACATTTTATCTTCAGACAAGGGAAAGTTTCACTTTTTAGCCACAGTGACAAGAAGCATATATTGAAAAGTCAATATGAGTCTAATTAAACTGAACCAAGTGCCAAGTCTGGTGGTGCTAGCATCATGTTAAGACTTGGATTATATTCCAGTTAGCTAGTGGCAATTTTCCTTCAATTTAATTGCAAAAGATGGTCTCTTTGAGATTTTCTTTTGCCTTTATTTAGAGAACTTCCTGAGATTTTAAAGATCATTCATTTTAATGGAAGCAGATGTAAAAGGCTTCTTTCTCAGTAAAATGCTGGAGGAATTTTATGATTGTTCTGGACAATAAAGCATGCTCAGTTTCTGTGAAACACAATAATAAATCCTGTAAAGATTAATTTAATACAAAAACTACCTACAGTATGAGAGTCATGATTGATATATAGACTTGTCATATTTAAATTCACGATGTGTGATGAGATGTGCTGCCTGTAATGTATATCAGTGTGAAGAATTACAGGTAAGCCTTATCTAATGTGAATGTGTGTTCAGGTGTGCTGGGTTTCTCTATAAATTAGCTTTTCCCTCACCATGAGTCTATTTTCTCCAGGTGTGTGTGTCTGCCTCCTCCTGACTATCTCACCTGGCCAGGAAGACGTTCAACATCTGGAGAGGACCCAGGTACACTGTGATAAAAGCCTCTGAGGACACCGTGAACACAAGGTGTGTTTCTGTTGCTTGTGTTTTTCTGTGTGTGCAATGGATTTATGTGAGTTCATCTCGATGGTGAGGTTTTTTTTTTTTTTTTTTAGAAATATTCATAGATACACCAAAACAGAGGCTAAATAATAAATAGATAAATAAATAAAGGCAGATTGCTTCTGCATGAATGGTTTTCTGGTACCCCAACCCGGTCACCTCCGGTGCTGCTGTCAGCACATTAAATGGATGTGAGCCAGCAGGAAGGTAAATGGACGGACTAGATGAAAGGCAGGGGGTGGGGGGGCAGATGAAGAGGTGAAATGTAAGAAAGGAGAGTAGAAGGTGAGCAGGAGGCAGCCAAGAAAAGCAGCAGAAATTGGGAGGGATGAAGGGAGAGGAGGTGACCCCTGGGGAGCCTCATCTCCCACATCAATTATGGAAGAAACGTGTATGTTCGTGTCTTTGTGTGTCTGTGTGGTTGGGGGTGGTTGTGCAAGAGCAAAGAAACACTTTAAGCTGGAAAACACTTTGTCCGATGGACAGGTCATGTCCATTTAGACCTCAAAGCGGAGACACAAATTTAATCCTATAATCCTTCTTCTCTGGCACCTTTTTGGACTAGTCATAGTTACAGCCCCTAGCTGCTTTTACTGGCACCAATTTATATTTAAGTTTCTATGTCAATCGACGTGTGTAAGAAATTTAAATTGGTATTCCAGAATTATCAACTTGTTTAAGATGATTTGAGCTTTGTGACATGGTGGATTAACCTGCTGGAATTAGCTGCTGGAAGATGAGATTGACATGGTCAATAGCAAATCTCAGGGTGGTGGTTCAATAGTTGCTATATTTTTTTCAGATCAGGTGGTGCAAAATAAAGATGGTTTTGCTTTTATTAATGTGTACTAGAAGAAAATGAGATGTGATGAGATGCAGGTGACAGGTGGCGCTGTAAACATGTGGTTACTGACAAATGCATATTTCCGTTGCCTGATAATGTCAAATAAATCTTTTTTTCATTCTGAATGTCAGTTTGAACTTCATCAAGTCAATCAAATTTAGTTGCTATCAAGTGATTGACTATTTGCGTTGATATGTATTAGATGTGGTATACTTAATAAAGTGGCCAGTAAGTGCAAACGAGGTCAGCGCAGACATTGATTAAAAGTCTGTACATGAAGTTAGATTATGTTTTATGTTGCATTCAAGGTGTTTGCAAAAAAATCTGTCACTTTTATTGATATTCATTTGATTTGAGTTGACCTGTCATTGGAAGTAGGTCTGAACAAGCCTAATAGCGGTCTGTGCACACAAGTAATAATTAAGCCCTGAGTAGCAATGCAAAATAATGCTTTTAAGACAAACATTTGAGCTGTGGGTGAAACCAGACATTTGCATCCATGTGTGGGCAACAAACTACTGTTTTTGTGCATTTCCATCCATCTGCACCTTTTTCCGAAGAACTGTCAACAACTCCCACCACCCTCACAGCTTCCAGGCTGCACGCCCTGAACGGAGGTCAATGGAAAATGTCAAGTGTGACGGATGCTCCCCTTCAAAGGATTCACGACCCCTGACCTCCTGTCTAAAAAGGCCAAGTCGGGATGGAACCCAGAATAACATTTAAAGCCCATCCCGAGCCAACGTGAATGCCTCTCATTACAGAACAATTGGTTTCTTGGTTCGATAATCTCAAATAGAGATCAGTACACACATTTGGGTAATTCATCAAATCTCCTCCTCTCATGAATATTAAGCAAGAATCAGATGGAGGCTGTCGTTCCATTCATATTCATGCAGTAAGATTGAGAAGTACCGGCAAAGCTGGTCATTTGAATTTCAATAACATGTCAGACATTTTAGATTCAAGAATTAAAAAACCACACTGAAATGGTTCCCTATAAACTCATTTGCCAGTTCATCCAGATCCCAGAGAATACATTTCCAGCCAGCTACGGAAACCATTGGTGACCTGCCACAAACCACAGACTGATCCTTCACCTTTTCACCGCCCACTCTGAAATCATTCATTGGTTTCAGGAAGATTAGTTTGAGTGTGTGCATAAAAGATAGAGAAACTGATGTTGGTGTATGTGTGATGGGTTCGGTCTGGTATACACTATGTATTCCCATCTGGAGTGACAGGAAATCAATGTGGAAGTGCAGCTGTTTGTGCTTCAAACCTGGACACAGCTGAAGTGTAATCACCTCGCAGATGACCTTCAGGGCTTTAGAGAACATACCAACAATCCGCTCACTCACATGCACATGCAGACTCCCATATGGAGACAGCAGCTGGGATACATGCTACACACACATCTACCCAATATGAGGGTACAACTACCCAAAAATACATAAAAATTACTGAAACATTGTCTCTCTGTTGTTATGGAATGTATAATCTGCTTTCCGGGATTGATGGATGGAAAAAAAACATGCATTACTGTAAAGAAGGAAAACATAAAAAAAAAAAAATCTGATGGGCACATCTAGAGATTTTTGGATACAATAACAAAAAAATCCCATCAAAAATACTCTATTCATCACAGAAGGAAATTGAGTGTTGTTGTAACTCATTAATTCAAAATTCTTTAGAGTTATTGGTGATGGGTCTGTCTGCTGATGGTATTTAAATAAAACAGGTGATGGTGAACATCTGTTAACATACTTTTTTCACAGATTCTTGATTGGTTTTTGGTCTGGACTTTTCCCAACAGATACATGTGATTTGAGCTAATTTGTTTTCCTGTAGCTTTCCTGTGTATGTTTAGTGTTATTGTGCTAAGGTGAACCTCAACCCCAGTCTCAAGTCTCTTGCAACCCGTAACAGGTTTTTCTCCAGAATTGCTCTCTATGTTTGCTCCATTCATCATCCCATCAACTGACTCTCATTACTAAACAGAAAAAACGTCCCCACAGCATGACAACACCATCATGCTGTGGGGACATGATGGTCATCCTCACCTCCACTGAGGATGGTGTTTAGGGAAATGGGCATTAGTTTTTAATGCATCCTTTGAACAGAGCTCCTGCATCTCTGAACTTCACCTGGCACTTCTTATGGTTCTTTTTCAAAAATAGCTTCTTTCCTGTCACACTTCCACAAAGGCTAGATCTGTAGAACGCCTGGTTAGCATTCAACAATAGATCTTCTGACCTGAGGTGTGGATTTCTGCAGCTCATCCAGTCTCCACGGGCCTCTGTGCTGCTTCTCTGATTATTGCCCTTCTTGCTTGACTGACAGTTTAGGTGTGTGGACATATCTTGGTGTTTGCAGCTGTGCTAACCTGTCTTTAAACGTCTCATCACCCATATTCCTGATCTGACTGGTATGTCCCTGTCTACTCAAAACCTCTGAGACATAACATGACATAAAATGTTCTTAAAATACATTGGCAGTTGTGATTGACTATGTGACAAAAATGCTTGAAAAGTTGCCTGAGTACCTTTGGGAAGATATTTTAGAAGAAGTTAACTGAACATGTCCTTGCCATGTCTTAAATCCTGCCTTTTCCTTAAATTTTGTGATAAAAACCTGTAGGTCAACTACAGAAATGTACTGTATATGTCAACACAAGTCTGAACTGCTGTGGTGACATTTAAGGACAACACTAGCTGCCTAACCTAGAGGAATTTGACAAATTGCATCATTGAATAAATAAGTAAAGCCGCAGTCTAAACTGTATTTCTCCATGGTTTTACTTTTGATAATCACCCGAGGCACCTTGTCATTTTTTCTCAGCATATGAGGCAAATAAACTCGAGAAAACTCCATCCAGTTTCGTGCAAATGGCAAATACTTCAGTTTCCATGAGAAGATCTGAGTAAAGGATGAACAAAGAGTGACAAAAGTCTTAACAAATTGATGAATTTATCAATGTTACATGGGTCGGGCTTTTGGCAGCAGAGCGCAAAAGGTAAAGCAGCTCCTGAAAAAGCAAGGTTAGCTTATCTGAGCTAAAAAATTTAACAACTGATGAAATGTGTATGTTCTCTACAAATAGTCAGTGGAGACACTTTACTGTAAAAGATGTAAGATTTTGTGTTCTTTAGATTTAATTCCTTACAGAAGCATTCACATCCTTTCAACTGTTTAACATCATGCCCCATTACAGCCACAATCATTAATGATTTTATATGATGTCATAGATCAGTGTTTCTCAATTCCGGTCCTCACGCCCCCCTGCCCTGCATGTTTTAGGTGTTTTCCTTCTGCCACACACCTGGATTGGATATTTGGGTGATTAACAGGCTTCTGCAGCACTTCATGGTCATGCAATCATTTGAATCAGCTGTTCTGGAATAGAGGCACATCTAAAACATGCAGAGCAGGGGGGACCTGAGGACTGGAATTGAGAAGCACTGTCATAGATGGACATACAGTAAGAAAGTAGCTTTGAAGCAATAGGAAATTATAAACATTGGATTCACAGGGGTAAGGGAGCACAACCACTGTGAAATCCACAAATACTTAAATACATCATAAGTCAGCGGTGTCTCGTTCTGCAGATTCACATATGTTGAGCCAAGGTAACATCTAACACAGGCAGGGAACCAGCACACCTTGCACACCACTAGTTTGAATCCAAACATATTCATGAATGGCCCAGTCAAAGTCCAGACCTAAATCCAGTTGAGCATCTATGCCATGACACAAAAAATAAGTTGCATGTCATCCAGTTTGATTGAGCTTGTGCTTATTTGCATAGAAGAATGGGAAAAAGTTTGTTTCGAGTTTAAAAACCAGTAGAGATGTATCCCAAAATATCCAGATGCCAGCGTGACTCGTGTGCTGCTTAAGACAAATACACACCACATTTTTCACAGATGTATTTGTAAATGATTTTTTTTTAGTTTTTTTTTTAGAAAACCTTGGATCCTTTTCCCTTTTGTTACATAGTGTCACAGGATTTTGTACATTTGAAATATTGCCATGTTTGGGAAACATGAACTTGAAACATTACCATGTTTCAAGTTCTTAGTGTGTTTAAAGGCTTAAAGTGTGTCGATACTTTTGCAAGTAATTGCAGTTGTAGCAAATCAGCTCATATTACCAATTCACTGCTTTGTTTCACTGCAAACTTTGAACATTGTGCAACCATGGCATCAATGCCGGTTTGCTTACATCCACATTATGATGCATCTTCATCTTTTGTCTTAATGAGACAGTTTTTATGGCCTTATCATTTTGAAAAAAACTTGGAACTATTTTTGGGTCTTTTGATTTTAAGATTCACGTTTTAGATGATTTCACAGATCACATCTCATCCACTTGTTAGAAATAATAAAATCTCCCCCCTATGATTTAAAGTCCAAACACAAACACATTCAGTGGAAGCCCACATGCTGCCATCTCCCTCGAGAGATGACTGATCTCTGTAGTCCTCAGAGAAGAGTGCTCCGGACCTGCAGCTGGGACCTCACTGATTATAGTCCACAGAGGCAGCAGGGGGCAGTCACGTGTTTGCCAGTGTGTGTGTGTGCGCTTGTCTTTGTGGGGATGTGTTCACTGAGGTCACAGATATACTGCAG
This sequence comes from Brachyrhaphis roseni, assembly GCA_903066815.1. Classification (NCBI taxonomy): domain Eukaryota; kingdom Metazoa; phylum Chordata; class Actinopteri; order Cyprinodontiformes; family Poeciliidae; genus Brachyrhaphis; species Brachyrhaphis roseni. Next base: position 20,990 of record CAEFZY010028374.1, read on the forward strand.
CTCCATCCAATGGCTGCCACTCCAGTGACGTGCTGGTGGCCGAGGTGATGGGCAGGAGGAGGTTTGGGCCTTGGGGATGATGTTAGGGCGGAAGAACAAAGAGGAAGAAAGAATGGACAGAGATGCTGTTGCAGAATGAAGGGGATAGAAAGATGAAATATGCAAACAGATTCTTTCTGGGTTTCAGTACTTTCAGTTGGGGTGTCTCCTATATGACACATTCATGCTGCTTTTTTTTTTACACAATAATGTATTTTCATTTTTTTGTTGTTTTATCATAATAAATGTGTTGCTTTGTGGTCTGTGTCAGTGTGTTGTTGCTTGGCCACACCCATGCAGACCAGATGGCCCCTGCTCTACCTTCTCCTTGTCAGACATTATGTGATTATGGCTCCTGGTACTCCACACAGTTAATATCAACCCTGAGTGGTACAGTCGGAAATAAATATAGAGGCTCAACGTCTTGTGCACCTTACCGAGGACCACACAACGTCAGCAGGAGGTGGGATAAAGGTGAACCTGAGTACATGAGACTCTGTGCTGCTTTCATATATATAGAGCATGACTCAGTACTTCTAGAAAATGGAATCAGCTGCATCTGCATTCACAATATAGGCGTGTACGAACAAGGTGAGAAATAATTAAGCGGAAGAATATTGCAAAAAACAAAAGCCTGTTGTCCTCTGGTAGCAATCATCAGAGGAAAGAGGGAACATAATCGGCTCAGATCTCTTCGATTAGTAAGGTTTACAGCAGCTGGCAGGCAGTTTATGCAGTGCAGGTCTTTACCTTGAGCAGTTTTTTTTTTTTTTTTTTTTTTTTTTTTTTTTACATTTTAAGTTTTCTCTTGCAAAGACCACACCCAAAAATGAAGACAATTGCAGATGTTGAAGAAGAATGGCTTAAGCCAGACAAAGTTTAAAGCCATTTCTCCAGATGCAGGTAAAGGTGGTGGGAATGAGGGAAATGGGGATAAAGCAGGAAATGACGCTGGGGTGATGAATCAAATAAGTAGTACTCTATGAATGGAGTAAGCAATAAAGGTTGTAGAAATTAGGGGTGGGTGGAGAGGAGGTTTATTGATTAGGGAGATAGAGAAATGAGGGATCAAAGATTTCTTGATGGAGATAGTGACGCAGGAATGAGGACATAAGGAACGAAGGGAAAGGAGATAGGAATGAGAGATGAGGATAAGGAATTATTAATAATAATGTCTACAGAGTGAATGTATCATTTAGCCAGAGTGTGGTCTGTATCCAAAAGAGAACATGTAAAGAGGTAGCTGAAGATTAGGGTGATGGCAAGGAGGCACTCCACCTTCCAAGACTTGAGTCATCATCAACAATAAATCCTCAAGATAACTGGCGAAACATAACAAAAGTTTGGAGTTGATTATTGATCAGGCTATTTTCAACATGTTTTTAACAAAACATGCATTTACAAAATACATTTTTCAACTATTCATATTATATTTTCTTATTTCTTGGTAGAACAAAATAGCTATACATCTAAATCTGCCAGGGAAATGAATAACTTTTCTTAGCTGTACATATTAGAAATGGATGAATGATGGAGCTGAGAGTCTGTTCTAAGCAGCAAAACTGTGAATAAACAGACTGCCTGCGCTCCTTTAAGTTTGTTCAAGGACTGAGAAACCTTTTATATTTTTCTCCACAAAGAACTGCCAGTCTAGATTCCAGAAATATATCCCAAATGCTACAGCAAATGTACCAGTGCTCTTGGGTTTTTTCAGCCTGTATAGATGTACAGTTTGTTCTCTCAGGTTGTGTTTGGAGTTCCTTTCTCTCTCTCTCTCTCTCTCTTTTTTTTATCTAGAAGACAAAGGCAGCAACAGTCCCCCAATCTCTTCCACAAAAGTCTCAGCTGGTGAAGGTGCTTCAATTTGACGGACATTATGGCAGAAAAAAAATCAATTTTGTTCAGACCGAGTGGAACTTCAAACTTGGCACAGTGCGGACAACAAACTGTGCTGAAATGGAAAATTGGGGAAAAGTCATATGAAATTGATATTCTGTACCTCGTGCACTGACTTTGCTACATGTACCAGTAAAACTTATAAATAAAACAATCAATAAAAACACTGACTACAAATAGTAAGCTAACAGTGAACAATCCATGCTCCTCATAAAATTCCTAAAGTCACTTGTTTTCCAAAATTGTTTGCATGGAATTTAGCAAATATGACAAAAATAAAATTGTTTCTGGTTTGGTTTTGCCAAGTCAGCCCTCGGATATGCTGTGTTTGTCCTGAACCTGTCTGTGCCAGGACGGTCGTCTGTGTGTGGGGGGGTGTTTGTGTGAGGTGACCTTGACCAACCAGCAGAGAGACAGTCATGGATTTGTGCTGATAGATTGTTTACAGCTCTGACAGAGACAGACAGTAAACACACACATCTGTACACACACAACCAGTCAGTAAATGACTGTAGTGCTTTGATGTTTTAGTCCTGCATTTGAAATCAAGATGCAAGTGATTATTAACATTTATTTTATAGGCAGTGGTTAATAAAATTGATGTTTAGCAGTTTTTCTGCTTCCTAACTTTCATGCATCCCAGAGCAGGTTAATGACTCACTGCAGTAACTTGAATCCTCGGTATTTCCTTTCGCATTTTCATCTGTTAGGATTTGAAGCCAACGGCTTATGTTTGCTCAAAGACAGAAGAACTGACGCTAAAGCCGATAATCTGTTTAAAAAGAAAGATAGGAAAATAAATACATTAGGTCCAACAGTGTGACAACTTCTAAAGGCAAATGATGGGGCTTAGAAATATACCCCTGACAGATTGACCATGAAAGAGGGGAAAAATGCAGGTGAAGACAGAAAAATCCTTTGAGAGATGAAGAATCGTGAAGGACACAGCTGGTGACATCACTTCCCGTCTTTAGAGTGCAGCTGTGAAAACATCACAAAAAGCAGACATCAGGTGTACCAGCAGAGTCCTCTGTTGGATTAAAAGGATTTTTTCAGCATAGAGACAGGAAAAAATGTGGTTAAATGTCCTTTTGGGGTAATGTAGATGTTCTTTTATCGCTACTAGTCAAATAGTTTTTGTGAAACCATGGAATACCACCATAGAATATATTGTTAATCACAGAACCACGTCATGGTCCAATTTCCCCATTTGGTTTTCTAGTTAGTTGATAAATATATTTTTTTTAATGAGGATAGATTTAAATCACACCACCTGAAAATGAGCTTTAACATTCAAATGACTGGTGACATCACATAAGGCAAACAGCAGCTGATGAAAATTACTTTAAATGGTGAACACTAGGAAACGTCCTACTGTTTCACTGTGATAATTTTCCTGCAGAGCTTCTTCTTCTGCCATATCCCCAGAAAATAAACACCAGGTAGACTTGAAATGATCTCAGTTCTACCAGTTAGCCCCAGAATGCCTTGATATATTGTGGCCTCTACCATTAACATCATTCCAGAGGAATACAGTGGTGAAAAAATCATCCCATACAATAAATGCTGGATTCTGAGCTGCTCCGGTTCTGCTGCAGCAAAGCATTCTAACTCCATGATACTTCCACCTCTGTACTTCATAGTTGATGTGAGATTCTTTTCTTGGAATGATAGATTTAGTTGAATCTAAACGTATCCATCAATTTGTTCCCAAGTGATCTTATTTTAGATTTACTGAGGCATCTTGGTCGTTATCTATGTTATCGCCGCAACACTCTAATCTGGACTTTACTTCTTGCTTAAAGAATAATGACATCGCTAATGAAAATTCAACTTCCATAATCTATTTCAGATTGTGCAGGCATTTACTTTCATATTCATATTTGCAAGATCCTGCTGTAGGTCCTGCGATGACATTTTAAAATATTTTTAAGACTTCGTATCTTGTGTTCTGTCTGTAGGGTGGATTAGCCATCAGACGTTGTGAGGCCGGCAAAACGTAGAATGCAGTATCATCTGCATTGTTGCAATCAAATCCCCAAAATGTCTGTCCATCCTCTGCCCAATGCAAGCATTATGGACCAGACTGGAGTGGAAAAAAAACAAAACTGAAAAGTTGGTGAAAAATGGCTTTATTTGATTGAATCTCTGTAATACACTTCTCCTTACGCTTAAGGTTTGTGTAAGAAGCAGCATGAGCATTATTTGTAGCATGCAGGTGTGATATTTTTACACACTTGCTCCCGCACCTACGAGAACACATCTTTATCCCTAAATTTGTCCATTTCCTGTCTTTAAATCATCTTCCAAAAACATTCGATGACACTTCGCTCTATACAGTAAAGTAAGGGCGATCTCGTGGGCGCGTTTCATCATAACCTCAATCCGACAACGACTCTCCTTAAACTGTGTCGGAGCAAAAGATGTTACACAAGCATCCTTTCGTCCCACATAATGTACAATCTGTCTCACTCATGCTTCCTTTCTACTACACAGAACTGGTGAACTACTTGTCTCTTCCATCAGCTCTAATTCCATTCAGATGTGCTAAAGAGATCACTTCAGCACCAATACCAAATCAAGAGATTTTGATCTCTACCATTATGGCTATTTTTTCCATCCAACTAAATGTAAAAGAAGAAAAGTAGAAGTACATTTTACCTTGATTTACCTGCACTGCAAGAAAATAATTTTACAGATGATTTCTCCTCCCAGTGTAAAGTGTGATCAAATACCAACAGATGATTCAGACAAGTCTTTTATATTTTACCTCTAATACAGAAAATCAGAAATCTCAACAGAAAACTTTCTTCATGGAGTAAATTTAGACAATTCAGTCTTTTCAGTCCTTCCAAATGTTTTAAATACACTTTTCTTGTTGTGAACCAAAAACTTCTGATGAAAACATATAAACAGTGTTTCTTCCTCTTGAAGTTCTGACTGACCCCTTTCACTGTCAGGAATAACTCAGCGGTGACGCGATGTTGTGCTGTCAGTTACGTGTTCTTGTTTCTAAAGCAAAAGCTGCTGAAAGAACGGTGCGATCACACTCACTGTGCAACATGTTTGTTCTGCTTTTGGTGTCAAACAAGCCCAGACAGTCCGGACCTTAACCAGAAATCAGCACAGCGCTGTGTGTTTCCAGTTAAAATCCTGGATCAATGACCACCAAGTGAAATGGATGAGTGCATAAGCCCAGGGTGAAAATGACATGTTATCTCTGTCATTTGTCATTTTGTGTTGTTTTACTTAATTCCAGTCGCATAAGCCTAGAGTGAAAATGACATGTTATCTCTGTCATTTGTCATTTTGTGTTGTTTTACTTAATTCCAGTCTCCAGATGTAAGTCGCTGGTTCTGAAACTGATTACTGATTTGGCAGCAGAACCCGTCATGATACCACTGAGTAACTCAGGTGTTCAGAAACATCTTTGCGAGAAGAATTTCTCAACATCACCATTATCTTTAATAGCTGATAAAGTAAACAGCCTTGATTTAAATTAATCTTTAATTGATTGGATTGCAAACATCCAATCAATTAATGGTACAGTACAGTCATTAATCAATATATCCACCTGTCTTACATGAGTTTTTGGACCCTACTGCAGAAATAATTTAATTTCTATTTTTAGTTTGAAAATAAATAAAATATTACGATTTTACAATAAAATTACTACTTAAAGATGTTAATATATGTGGAAAATTATAGTTTCAAACCTAATAATGATTTTAAAAAAAATACTTTAAATAGTGCTGATAATTTTAGTGCCATTCTGTTATAAACGGTTGATGCAAATATTCAATGAAAAGAAAATATGAAATGAAAAATCTTAAAACCCACATTAACTATTACATCAATGCTTGAAGACATTGAGTGGTTCTCATTTGACCAAAATTTACTTTTAGGAGTAATTTTACTACACTGTACTTGTATTTGAGCTATATTATTGCTACTCAAACCCTTACCTGAGTCACATTTCTAGATACTCTACCCGCTAAATGATTGAAAAACCAAGGTGGTTTAAGCAGAATATATAATAAAGTGAGACTCCTTGTTCACAAGTTTTCTTGTCCCGATGTTTTCCATCTGCTGAGCCTTTTTGTGCTATGGAAATCAAGTAAACAGTAGACATTGTCACTGGAAGTACTTTACCCTGTTCCAACAACACAACAATGGTTCAACAGATGTAAAAACAACCTCTGTCCATGACGAACTCAGTGCATAGACCTACATCCTGCAGCTGAAGAGAAGAGAGCATAAAAAGGGATCTGGGTCTGTCCAAGGAGGAAACCAGATGTGAGAGAGGACTAAGCGCTCTCCTGTAGGCAAAAGCAGCTTGAACAATAGTTATGTCAGTAATGTTTTATTAAAACACTATTTGTTATTGCAGATGTATTGTCCCCCTTGCAGAATATAAATAACCAAATGCAAGGTTAGATACAATGTTTTGTTTATGTTTCTGCAGTGAAGGAATACTTAAAAGTTTTGGACGCATCTTTACTAGGAGCTCCAAAAATATTGCATGGACGTTAAAGGGAATATTGCATTTGACTTACGATACATCTGAAATTTCAACTTTTTGACTTTTATTTTAAACAACTTCAATTACTAGTGGTAATACTTCTTTAGTGCAAATCACATTGGGAGCCAAGCTCAGTTCACTGACCCCCTTTTATAGCTCCTCTGTGACAGGGCACTTTGGGAAAGGCGCGAAAGATAAATAATCTTGAATCTTCATTAATCTCTATTGCTGATGACACATTCATTAATTTTCAATGCTCTTGCTCTTCTGAAAGCCTCTGTAGAAGTTTTGTGATGCAACACCGCAGAAGAGAGAAGCATTTGCTAAATAAACATATACGATGAAAATATTTGAGCATGAAGAGAAATGACAGAACTAAAATAAACCCTGGTCAAAGCGTAAAAAGAGCTGATGAAACTCAAATGTTGCAGTGTGGGATTTTCACAGGATGGGAGGAGAAAACAAGATGACAAACTCCATTCCCTCATTCAGTGTGGATGGATGAAACCCTGTTAGCAAATTAAGAATGTGACAGATTTCACACATGCAGTAGATTCCTTCGCTCCTGTCCTGGCCTACAGGGGATGGGAAGCAAGTGAGACTTTCAGCAGAACACTCTCCTGACCTCCTCCTTGTTTTGATCACTTCCTCACTTAGGGATGTTACTTCTCAAGATGAAACTCATTACTACTAATATACACAAAAAATACATTTAGGCTGTAGCTAAATTTGCAAATAAACAGGATTGTTGTCGTGAAATAAAACTGTCAGTAAGAAATAGATTTTTTTTCCCCTTTTGTCATGAAGCCTAGGCGCAAATTCAAACTGGAAGACTCGCCAGCCTCACCTGCACGATCCAATCAGTGCGTCCCGCCCTCGACTGACGACCTATCAACGCCGGACCAAGCCACGTCACGACCAATCATAGACGAAGCCTTGGTTGATAAAGACCTCCATCCACGA
>CAEFZY010028375.1:0-16523 GCA_903066815.1 Brachyrhaphis roseni
TACATCTTAAAACCTTTCTCCAGTTTACTTGTTGGGGCTTCGGATCGATGTACATTATTAATTGTTACCTTGGAAAATCCCTGCAAACACCCGGTGTAAAGTGCCGTTTTCAATAGATGGGAAAGAATTGAGTGGCTTTAACCCGAACGCAGAAGCTTACGTGCAAAGAGCCGGTTTGGAAAGAAAAGCTAAGGTATATTATTAAAACTTTAAAAACTTTTCCTCTGTACCGTCTGTATGTAGGCACATGCGGCTGCGGCTTATGTATGTACAAAAGGGGTTTTCCCTTTAAAAAGTGCTGGGTGCGGCTTATAATCAGGTGCGCTCTATAGTCCGGAAATTACGGTGGTGATCATTGTAGTTTACTAAGATGTATTTGTGAACAAACAGAGCTCAAACTCAAAGATTAAACTCATAGCATCAGATTGTTGCTATGGTAACAAAACTAACTATGAAGATAGTTCTTTGAACTTTTACAAAGTAAACTTGCCATCTCCTTAAAATTTTACATTTAAATGTTAGCCGATTTAAAATCTCTTATCTATGCTGAAACCATTAAATCAATTTTAACAGCATTGACATTCTCAATAAATAAATGTTAAAGTCTGTGTTAAAATGTTAGCATTTTGGGGGGCCCTGAAGGACTGGGAGGCCTTGAGCAGCAGCTGGGCTGGTTCTAAATCTGATCAACTTCACACTGTGCTGCTAGATTCACTAACTGTTGACTTAATTTGGATTTAAAAGCAGTGCGAATAATTGATATTTATTTTTATTGTATTTTTCTTGTTTATTTTTAAGATTCTATAGTTGTGGGTTTAAGTATTGTCAGTAATATCTTCCAGTACCATAATTACCCAGTAATGTTTTTTACATTTCCTGTCAACTTAACATACAAAAACACGGTGAGCCGCTGTTGGACCGCCTTGGTGCCCTGACCACCGGGCTTAGAAAGCTTTCTGGGGGGAAACCTTGGTGTACATATTTTAGCCCATTTTTTTTTACAATTATATCAATTTAAATGTGTGCATTGTTGCCTAAAAATTAAACTTAAAAATTAAGTTAAAATCTTTTGAAGTTCATTGTAGAGAAATCTTTACCTCATGATGAAAAAGAACTGTTCAAATCCATCCTTAAAACAACAAAACAAGACATCCATGATACCATGATAAGTGAATGTAAAGCTCTGACTTACAGTGTTGACACCTGCTGCTGTTTTTTTTTTTTTTTTTTTTTTTTTTTTGTCCAAAAACAGAAATAAAGGGTAAGTAGCCGTCTTAAATTCAGTGTCGGTTAAGTGAGCCTTTAAGGTTGATTTTAATATGCGTTTTTGACTGCTGTTTCCATTATATCCCACATCTCTAAGATGAGCAGTGGTTGTCACGCTAGTTGCTTTTTATCTTAAGTGTGTCCAAGTTTCTTTGTTTGTGTGTGTCTCTCCAGTCTAACATAACAGGTTGGCTGCGGAAGGCCCTGGAAACGGATAAAAAAGACTGGTTAAAAGAAACAGAGCCTGAGGCAGACCAAGATGGATACTACCAGACCACGCTGCCTGCCATCGTCTTTCAGGTAACACACAGTTTGTCATGGCATTGGAGAACTTTTGATACTGTTCCTGATTTAATTTACAGTCTATTTATTTTGTTGTCCATAACAGCTGAATTTTTCTGTATAGATTCTAAATGTTGCTCCAACTTGGGAAAACGTCTAGAGAACATAGTTCTAAGAAGCTGCTCTTCGACTGACTGCCCTGTTGCTTATGTTAGTGGATGAGGTTGTATGAAGTACAAGTAAGATGTAATCAAATATTGCATCATGTAGTCTACTGTGTACTAAATAACTGGTTAGCATCTAGACTTTCATACGCTTCTCCTGTGCAACGGGAAACACTTAATGATATAGTGGTATAATTTATGCGACATGAATTCAAGCAAATTCAGTAATGTGATCAAATCAACAAAAACATCAGAAGGGATAACAGATGGTCTGCTTCTGAGCCAGCTACTTCCAAGATTTGTAAACACAACTGTCTATGAGCCCTTACCAGGTGTGCTACTTGCACAGACAAACTTGCTTGACTTGAACAAGTAGAAGCCAAGTACTGGCAAAAAATTCTCTGGAGGTAATCGTAGTCGCTCTGTTTAGTACTCCCGTTCCTCACTTCCAACGTCTGTCATGGTAGAGCTGGGTCTTATTGGAAAAAAATGATATCACAGACGATATTCCACATTTCCTGCTTTCCTTTTTAAAGTCGCTACTTTAAAAAGTGTTTGTATATACAGTAAATACTAAATATTACAATATGTTTTTAATGCATCAGCAAAAATATAAAACAGATGGCTAGGGATGTAAACTAATTTGGCTAAAAAAAACAGTCTGAAATCAGCTACCAAATGGAAATAAAAATATTTAAATACACCAATTACACAGTTGTGGTTCAACAGTTGTGGTTTTAGCAGACCTGACTAGCTGTAGAGAGCTAGCTTGTTCTCAATGTTTCTGAGTAGCCTCATATATTTGCGCCTCCAGACAAAACAGTCAGGAAATATTTGTCCTGTTTCATACATCTCGGTGGCCCTGAACCTTGCACTAAGCTTCAAGTTATTTATTTTTTGGGACGACGTCTGTATTTCAGAAAGTCTTTTACTGTTGATGGTTGGGTCTTTTTTTTTTTTTTTTTTCTGTGTTGAGAGGAGAGGCGAGCTGATGCAGAGCTGGGCTCCTTGTTACAAGGTAACTGGCGGTATCAGCGCTGCAGTGACCAAAACACTACAGAGGTTACTGTCTACGTTTTTGCCCTCCAGCAGGGCGATGGGGGCGGGATCTTTCGCCTGTGACATCACGGTGCAAGGGGTCCATAGTCTTACGTTATCGCAGGTATAATTCTGAGATATTCAGTCCAATCCAGACTATTAACCAGTTGACCACCTTCTCCCTTGTTCTTATGGCAGTTCGGCCATGTCTGCCTTCACCTTGATAACTTGAATTTTACTGCATGAATGATGGGGTGACATTGTTCCACCATAAAATTGGGATATCACAATAAAGTTTATTTTCCCAGACTAGTTTTTATCTATTTCTTTACCGGTGTTATTGTGAATGATGTAGTATGGCCCAGCCTTCTGGCATGGCACCTCGGTGTGATAAGGGTTAGATAATTGGGGCCAACATGGCACGGCAGCTGTTTAGAGGTTTCTGTCTCCAGCAGTCATTGGGCAGGCACTAGTCGCCAGTCCACTACAGGGCAACATAGAATTAAAGTCAGGACAAGCAACCACGCATACACACACGCACACACACCCAAGGCACATTTAGAGAAAGTAAAGTAGTCACATTTTTGGTGGTTATATGTCTTTCTTTAAATTTTCACCAGATGTTCGAGCAGAATCTACAAGTTGCTGCCCAGATAGATGGGGACTTCAAGGAGCAGGTTCTGAAACTCTGTCTGAAACAGATGAATTCTTTCCTTATGAGGTATTCCCTTCAAACACTGTTATTGAATCTCATATGAAAATATTTCTGCAGTACTTATATTGAGCTAATGTGCGTTCCATGCAGGTATCGGGAGGAGGTGGTAGCCTATAAAGAGGAACACCTGCGGGACAGACAGCTGCCTCAGTGTTACATACAGTATATGATTGCCATCGTCAACAACTGTCAGACATTCAAGTAAGTCTTCAGTTTAAACATCAAAACGTAACTGTTAGTTACTCTGACATTATGTAAAGTTAGTCCAGCAGTTCAGGCCTCTCCCTGTTTGGCAGTCCTGTGTTGTGAGTCTTATTGTAGATTACCATGATTGATTCCAAACAAAGACAAATCCAGATATGGTCAGATGTAAACGTGTTTTTGTTTGTGTTTGTTTTGTTTTTTTCCACAATCAGAGGTGGAAATAAATCTTTTTTTCTCCACCAGCTGCTGTGGCTGGTGGAGAAATTTTTTTACCAACCAGTCAAGCATTTCACCACACACCGTTTTCCTGTTTTGTGTGTAATATGTCCTTGATAACAAACTCTACCAGTAACAATAAGTCTTGCATTTCCACATTGGCTACAACTTCCCCAGATAGTATTTAGTGAAGATGAATACTATCTTCATTAGCTTCATCGGCACAGTTTAGAGATGATCTAGCTTACGGTCCCACTCCACTCTTAATGGTTATGAATACTTGTGGCTTTTCAGGCTCAGTGATTGTTTTCATCTGGGTTCCTCAGGGAGTCCATCAACAGTCTGAAGAGGAAGTACTGTCAGTCTGTGGATCCCTTTGATAGTGACGCTGCAATCGAGAGGACCCTTGGTGAGGTTGTGAAGGAAGGCTGTCAGTTTCTGCTGGATGAAGTCTTCTTAGACCTTGAAGTAAGACTTGCTGCCTTTAAACTGAACCAGTCTGACTGTACAACTAAGCTATTCATTAAGGGGTGGAGGGATGTAATGAAGCTTCATACAGAGAAACAACTCCGTTTCTTTGTCATCTCACCCAACTATCCCTTTCCCTCACACAACTGCTGCTGTGGGCCCTCTGACTTCTTTGTTCTGCTCCCATCCCAATGCTTTCAGTTCATGTGACTTCTTTGACTATGGTTTTGCGTTAACCAGAGTCACCTGAATGAGCTGTTGACCCGGAAGTGGCTGGCAGGTTCTCATGCTGTGGATACCATCTGTGTGACGGTGGAGGACTACTTCAATGACTTCAACAAGGTCAAGAAACCTTTCAATCAGGTACGGCGAGGCTGCACACAGAAAGTCTTCTGTAGTGCGAAATGAAATGTTTGCATTGGATGAGTCAGATATAACCCAACCAGGTAAGGTCCTTGTTAAGAAGCTCTGTGAGTACTTTGACCTCTGACCTGGATGTGCTGTGTGTAGGACATGACCAACAAGGCCCTGCGCAGGGTGGTGGTGGAGTACCTGAAAGCAGTGATGCAGAAACGAATCACCTTTAAAAATGCAGATGAGAGGAAAGAGGGAGCAGAGAGGATGATCAAAGAAGCTGAGCAGTTTAAGTTCCTCTTCAAGAAACTGGCAGCAGTGAGTACACTGCTCCAGGATTTGTTTTAATTCTTTACTTTAAGAATGTTTTTATATGCATATACAGAACTGAGAAAAACAAGGGGTGGGCAAAAATGAAAGAAAAAGACAAATGAACACTGGAGTGTGCCTCCAGTAAGAGCACTTTGAATTAAAGTGCAACTCTTTAAGATCCAATCTGCTCTTATTTTTTCTGTCCTCAGTCCTTCCTTTCCATCTTTCTATACATACATACTTTTGCATTCTGATGTAGAAAGTGATCCTCGCTCTTCTGAAGATATCATGGACTATTTCAATCTTTATTGTGGTTATTTTTTGCTCAAGCCATTTTCTCATAATGACTTTTTTTCTGTTTTATTTGATTCTCAAAGAAGCCAATATTACATATAAGGCTGGGCCATATATCCTTCACAATAATACTGGTACAAAAAACTTGCCCAGGAAGATAAACTTTATAGTAATATGTTAATTTCATGACATAAATACCATTACCTTGTAAAGGTGAAGGCAAACATGGCTGAAAACATGTGATGATGCTTCCTATAATTGTTTACCAACTGCCATAAAAAAAAAGAAAAAGACTGGTTTATAGTCTGACTGAACTGAATTTCTTATCCATCTGTGATAAGGTAAGAATATGCAGAAGTGTAGTTGTTTTGGCTGCTGCAGCTCCCGTACTCGGAGCTCAGCTCTGTGTCAACTCACCTCTCATCCAAACACAAACTGAATGAACCAGTTAACTGGAAACTTAGGACAAAGTTCCAGGTCTTTAGGAAGCATGCACAAGATTTTACTGTTTGCAGGGACATACATTTTGGTGTTAAGCATTTTTAAAAGGAAGATTTACTTTTATATTAAAACAATATTCTTAGTTTTGCACATAATTTTTGTTTCCCCCTAATGTTTTTGTTTACGAATGCACTTCTTAACATCTTATAAATCTAATGTTCTGTTGAACCACAACAGTTTAATTTGTGTTTAAGTTTTTTTTCCATTTGGTAGTTTATTCCAGACTGCTTTACGTAAGCCGAATTAGTTTACATTTCTATTTATCTATTTTGCATTTCCTTTGACACATTAAACCCAAAGTGCACTGTTGTCTTGCAGCAAAAAGGTCCGGGATCTTTCTGCGTGGAGAAAGACCCCGGTCCAAAAAACATGACCGTAAGGTTGATTGGTCTCTCTAAATTATCCTTATTGTGTGTGTGTGCATGAATATTTGTCCTGTCTGTCTCTGTGTTGCCCTGTGATGGACTGGTGACCTGTCCAGAAACAAAGTGGTACTGTGCATAAGTGAAAAAACCGTTAAAAATGTTCCTTCCCCGAGAAAGATTACAGCATTTGAAATGTAAAATGCAATAAAGCAAAATTACAAAAAAAAAATGACAACGGTGAGAAATAAAAATAAATTAAAAAACACACTGAATAATGATAGAGTACCATATATCTACTATAATAGAATAGGTAATGGCTTTCCTGACAGCTGTTCTAATGATGGAAGCATCTGAAATGAGTATTGTTTCTGGTGTTACTTTGTCCCAGAAGAGCAGAAGTGTCAGTTTGAAAAAATGCTCCTTAAACATTGGACACCTCTTTTCCATAAGAATTATTATTGAAGGACTAGTCCAAAATATAAAACCTCCAGTTCTCCATATTGCCTCCAACGAGATGACTTGTGAAGTTTGCGATGTTTCCCCTTGGATTTCACAATAGCTTTCCATTTTCATGTCCTGTTATGAAAATGACCCTCCTTTCTCCCATTACTGTTTCATGTGCAGTGAGTGAGCCTTGGGTTTTTGTAAACCTCGATGCAATTTTAAGATTACCTTTGATTATTGATTTGGTGTGTGTGTGTGTCCAGAAACACTTTTTCAATAAAGCAGTTTACCAGGCTGTTCACACACTAACTGTGGCTGAGGAGGGTTCTCTGCAGGAAGCATTAAACAGGCTCTCTACCTGCAGGGTGAGGACACAGACCGGCTCTGTGGCTCCATCACTGCCATCGCTGAAGTCTTCAAGCTGACTGACCCCACTCTGCTCTTCCTGGAAGTCACCACTCTGGTCTCCAAATATCCTGATATCAGGTGGGCACTGCACATGCACATTCTTCGTCTTTCCCATTTGCAATGTTTAGAGCTGCACTGTACATATAGCGTACAGTTACTTCTGTTTAAAACAGAAAACTACAATTGCCACTGCTGCCAGCAAAATAAGCTGATGCCCTATATACTACAGGTAAAATAATGATTTCTGTTGCGTTTATCTGATTTTAGCATCACTACAGAGGTTATAGGTCAACTGCAGATCTATCCAAGGTTCAGTTTATTGATCTTTAACCCCAGCAGGAAAGGCTGAGGAGTTGGGCTTGAGCAAAGCATGGTCAACTATGTCAAAAGCTAACGTCAGGTCCAACATGAGCAGTAGAACGTTTACCTGTGCCAGGCTGCATCAAAATATCATTCTAGATTAAGAGCTGTTTCAGTTGAGTGGAACAAAATGGAACTAGTCCTTCATTTCTAGTGGAATCATTTCGGTCTACATCTGTTAGTGACCAGCTCTAGACCGGTCCTGGTGAGAACCACCTGAATGGAACCATTTTGTGTCTGCAGGGAGGATCACATCCAGGCACTGCTGGCTGTCCGCGGGGATGCCAGTAGAGAAATGAGGCAGATGATCATCGGGACCCTCAGTGAGAACAAAGTGTCCTACTCTGGTACCACACAGCCCATATTCAAAGACATTACTGTGCCCACCATCGCTACAACCATGACCTCTATGACCTCCATGGCAACCGCAAAGTTGCTCAAATAAAGCCAGATGGCCTGACACCACCATGTTGAATCACAGCAGCACAAACAAACCTATTTTTCTAAATCCGGTGTGATTGATTGATTGACTCAGCCTTGTCAGCTTCTCCTGTTACTCTTTATGTTTTGCTTTATTATCAAACTCATCCCATGCTTCCTTTTAAAAACCAATAAACGCTGATTACTAAACTGGACTGTCCTTATTTAATAAATCCTTTTAACAGACTCCCCTGTTCCTGCTAGTTTATGTCGCGTTACACTGTTAATGTTAGCATTCGGCTTAACTACAGACTTGTACTTCTCCATCTGTTGATTCTCTGTTGTTGACGTACTGACTCAAAAATACAACAGAAGGTAGATGTTAGAAGATAAAGAAAGCAGCTCTTTAGCATTTCTGTTAACTGTTCTTACAAAATTGTAATTTGTTTTCTTAGTATTTTAGAGTTAGTCCTCAGTAAATTAGATATGACTAATCCCCTGCTGGTCTCTAAATTCATAGCGAAGCTAAAGTCAGGAATAACGGATCTCCTACCTCCCTCTTTGGTTTTTGACCTTGTATAAATTATTTTTTTGTGTGTATTTTCTAATTCTTTCAATTGTTTCAATTTGTAATATTCAGTTATTTTAATCATTGTTTTTGTTGACCTCTTTAGTCAGTGTCTCCCTTGTTTTTTAGTTCTGTTCAGAAGAATGTTATTCCAACGGGAAATTAAAATGTTGTCCAAGCAGGGCCGTGCAGAGACCTTTGGGCCACATAGGAGATTTCAAAACGCTTTACAACAACCATAAGCTGAATAATTTATTACAGAATTGGATCACGTTATAACATTGTCAACAGGTACGGACAATGCAAAGCAAAATTAACCTTTATTTTACCTAATGCATACATTGTTGTCTCTCATGCTGTTAGTTCTGGAGGGCAGGGCTGTCTAGAGATAGTTTGGACATGTTCTGAAAAAAATAAAAAAGGTGGGTACATTGAAAACAGAAATTTGAAGCAGGATCTTCAGCTTGAAAAGCAAAGGACAGGATGAGCAAGAGGAAGGTGATCTGCTGTGGTGGCACCAGGCTGAAATCCAAAAGAAGAGGAACTAAACACTCCAGGGCTAAGATATGCACTTTGATATTTATTATGAAGATAAATTATTTTAGTGGTTAATTGCACATGAATCTGACACATACTCTGTACTGTGTACTGCTTTATGATCATTATGCCATTAAACATTGTGGTGAAAAAACTGCAAATTCATCCTTTAAACATTGTCCTCACCAGCAGTGGGAAGAGCACCCAAAAATGGTTCTCAAGTAGGAGCAGCACTACTTGACTGTGTTTTACTTGAATAAAAATATATTAATCTAAAAAATGACTGATAAAGTCATTGATGGAGAAACAATTTTATGTGCAAATTCTGAAACTTTTAAGACTAAAATGATAGAATCTATATAAATAACACTTTAATTTGACTTAAAATTCACAAAATCAATACTTGCAGCAAGCACCTGATATATTTGTATGTATGTGCATCTTTATCTCTGAACAGTCAAAGCAGAACAACAAAGCTTCTGTACCAACAAAAAAGTCTCACTTTGTCTCTGGTGTGTTTTGGTTATAATGTGTTTGTTTCCAATTCAGTGAAGTTATTCACAGTAATAACTTCACTGAATTCATTTCACTCAACAGTTGCAATACTTTATAATAATAATAATAATAATACTCTAAAAAATACGGTGCAGTTAAACTACCAGAAGTAAATTATTTCCAAAACGTTACTAGTAAATGTAATCAGTTAGTGTCTCTAGTCTTTAGTCCTGTAGAACCACGTGAGCCCAGAATGTCCAGAACAGTGGTGTCCAAACCTTTTGTCACAAGAGCTGAAATTGTAAAATGGAAGGTACCCACATATTTTTATTTTTTATTTTATTTTTGCTTTTCATGCTCAACAATGAGCTAAACATTGAATATTTAACTGATAGAAACAGCCTGGTCAGATTTTTGTGGCAAATGGGTCTTGATATAATATATGGGTGGTACTTTATGTGTCAGCAGTACCCCTCTCCCCAAAACACCAGAGCACCAATAACTTGGTCACTGTTTTCCATTTCATAAATGCATTTTGGTGTGTGTAAAAAGTTTATTTTGACAATTACATGATACAATCTGTCTTTTCATTCAATTCAGTCACGCAGTTTGGCAACCCATCTGAAGGACAAACAAAAGGAACAAACAAATAAAAATGGCTTAAAAAATGATTGGTACCAAATTACCAATTAACCATATTTGTTACTGTGTAACAAATATTGTAAAAGAAAATCATAGAAAAGGCAGAAGATATCTCCACTCCTCTTATTATCCACTTTATGGGGAATTTAAACTCCTGCCACCTGGAAAGAGATTCAGACAGCCTAAAGTAAGAACTAGCAGATGGAAAAACTATTCCCCTGTTATGCAGATAATTGTAAAATGTATTTAGGTTGCTTTGGCAGTTTAGTCTGAAGGTGTTAATTGATATATACACTGTTTAAATATCAATTAAATATCAGTGTTTAATTGATCATTTGGACTGACCATGTTTTTATGCTTTTCACCAGACTGCAAGGCACATTTCTCCATACTGTTTGTTTTGAATTGGAGACTTTATGTGTAAAATCACAACTCTGTTAATAATGGATCAATATACCATTCATTTAGAATAAATTGGTTAGCTGTAATTCAAGTGTGGTTCTTTTTCAATGTGTATTTAACCAGAATAAAACTCCTTGAGATTAAAGATCTCTTTTACAAGAGTGTCTGGACAGTCATACAGTTACCTACAAAAAACACAGTAGACTTATCAAAAAATATTGATAATGAAAGTTGAGCTATCACTGAAGCAAGATGACAATCAGTTCCTTTTCCGGTTAAATTTTTCCTGGTCATTTGATATATTTTTATTATATTAAATATTACTACATTTCTGTTTTGGTTTTATATCACCAACATTCCTGAGGAAAACAGAAAGTAAAACAAGAAATGTTGCTATAAAAACATCAGAAAAAATTTAAACATTACTTAAAAGTCTTATACGTCTTACATTGATTCTGAATTGTGACGGGACAAAGACAGAAGCCAAACTGGAAATTGCCTTTGAATGTCAAGAAATATCAAGACATCCCTGGTGAAAAATTTTATATATTAAGTATGTTACATTTTAACATACTTTAAGTCAGTAATCATGAGTATACTTGAAGTTCACTTAGGATTAGTTAACTTAAACGTGACATTTTGGAACTAATTTTGTGCTTAGTGTATTTTAACCCTCTCCGGCTCAAATTAAGTTGTAGTTGCAGGAAAAATCTGATATTTGGAGAAAATGATCATATGTGGTAGTAATATACAATTCAGACTTTTTTTGAGAGAGACATTTAAACAGCATTTCAACAGCATTTAGCTGTTGCAAATCTGCAACATCTGCCTGGAGAGGGTTAATAGTATTTAAATTGTATTAAAGCACAATTTAAAGTGTACTAAGTGTACTTCAACGTACTTTTTTTGAACATCTTAAGTTAAACTTAGTATAGGCCTATTTTGTGTATTGCTTTTTATGTAATATAAACGTGCTTGGTTAGTATATTTTGAGTGTATTATTTTTGTGATTGAATTACATTTAAAAATATACTTAGAATGTATTTTAAGTATATTGGCATTACATATTTTATATATTAGTAGTGTGATCACAATATGCTACAATTACACTTTTAGTTTATAATAATTGCTAATGAAATACACTTTTTAGTTACTTAATGTCTTTTATTATTCTGCTTTGCCACTTTGTACATTACATGCTTCATACACTCTACAGTACTGAAAACATATCAGGCTACCAGTTTACAGAAGGATCAATTACAACACACTTTCCAGGGGAAACTAATTACATTGTGCTTTCAATATATTACCATTTTGGTAACACTTTATTTGATGGGGTGTGCATCAAATAACACTGTCATAAACATGAAGGAGTCTTTATGAATGTCTATGACTGTTGTCATGGAGTGTCATTTGGTAAATAATGACATGTTTAGTGCAAAGTTACTTTAAAAGTTGGATTAAAGTTCATTAAAAGTGCCAACTTTGCATTAAAGTGTCATTATTTACAAAATAGTTTCATACTTTTCTGAAAAATTTCAGAGCTCAGCCACACCATCTTTCACTCATCGCTGCTATTACTGTGAGTTAACTACAGATATGAATCGCAGTACAATCGGAGACGACAAATAGCCCTCTCATATGCTTCAAATGGTTTTTGAATACGTATTCACGGTTCCCGAACAGGAAGGAGTTGTTCGGACTGCTTTTTTTAGGGAAACTAGCTGGCTCAAACAGATAGAATTCTGTCTCCCCCTGAGAGTCTCACTCAGCTGGCAGAGAGGATTAATTACCATAGCAACGGAACACAGAGCAGGGGAGAGTTGCTGCTCAGAACTACAAACACGCCATGTCTGTAGTTCTAACTATGGCAAAACACTCAGTTAAAGCAGAGGGCTGAGCAGAATGTCAGAACTACAAACATGGCGGAACACTCAGTCACTACAGAGGAGGACTAAGCTGGCGTTCAGAACTACTTGCTGTTTTGGCCAGTATATAACTGGTTTAACCCAACCACTGTTACACATGGAATTAGTGTTACCATTTAAAATGAAGCTCACTAAAAATTTAAAAATAAAAGCCTCAATATTCTTGCGCAGCAAGATAGTGCATTAACATTAGCACAAACATTAGCATTTCACTTCCCCCCAGTAGCTAATACACTGCCTTGCAGCGCAAGGCAGTGTATTAGCATGAGCCTTTTCCCTAAAATAAGCATTTTAGCTATTTCTTATACATTAGCTATGTTTAGTATACTGAATGGAGGAAGTGAATGCAAGACAACATGCTAGTGATAACCCACATGCTACTCAGAGCATTCATGCTAACATTAGCATCTTGGCTAATCTTAGTTTATGGATTAATTTTAACATATTGAATGTTGCAAGTCCATGTTAGTCAACATTCTTGTGATTCTCCACATGCTACTTTGTATTTTTTTAGCTAAGCTTAGCATTGATGCTAATTTTTAGCATCAGAACGCTGGGTCCCTCTTTTGCGTTGTGTTGACTATACAGCTTTCCCTCATACTGAGCATGCGTGATGATAAAGAGGAAAAACTCCCCTTTAACAGGAAGAAGCAGAACTAGAACCTGGCTTGGTCTGAGGTTTAAGACAGAGCAGAATTCACAAAAACAAAACAAATGAAATGATGTAGAATTATAAACATACAGATCAATCTGTGCCATGTTTGTTTCACTTTTCCAACCAAATTACTGACTAAAAGTTAAGTGGATGTTTTTCTAATTTATTGAGAATTATATTTGGGTTTGCAGCTGGTCTTTGTGTAAAAGTAGCTTTAATAAAGGATGACTTCGAACTTCTTGTATTGTGTCTCTCCGTGGTGTGAGTTGTTGCAGAGGAAAGTAAAGTAAGTAGGCGAGCTGGAGTTCATCTGAAACAAGCTGTTGATCTGGAGCTGTTCTCGGTGCTGAACCACTAAATCCAATTAGCTCCCTCCTCACCCCGCCCTCTGCTGTCCCTTCATCCTGTCCTCTTAGGAACGCTAGTTGCGGGTCAGGCGGTTCCTCTGTATGCTGTGCATATTTTCACCCTGTTTTCTGCTCTTCGTTGCACCGAAATGTGGATTTTCAGCGGCCGACGTAAAGATCCCAGGTCAGCGGCCGGAGGGGAGCGGAACGGCTGGAAGCTGGACTGTCCTGGAAAATAAAAAGTTGGGCTCGTCAGAAGACTCAGCAGAGGTAGGATGAACACACACTGAGAGGTCGGTGTTAAAGTGTGAAATGTTTGAGGGATTAGAAGAGCGTCGTGGATGTTTCTGGTCTTAACTCGTGGTTTCTCATTTATCACTGATTTATTCGACGTATTTCTTTCTTTCTTTATTAAAAAGGAAAATGAACAGCATTTTATTTTATCAACCTTTAATGAATGTCCGTTTCTTGTGTTTTTTGGGGGGGTTTTCTACTACAAAAGAAAACAAATATCAAGTTTCTCTCCAGTAGTTTGTCTGTGAATCGGAGAAGTCGGGACAGATTTTTTTATGGTGACGTAGCAGTTTAGTTTATGACGTAGCAAAATGTCCCTGGAGAAGATAGACCGGCTATAAATAACAAAGACAGACCTGAGCCATGGGAGTTGCAGCCTAAGTTTCTCCGTGGATTAGAGGAATGTTACACAATCAGGTTCTCCCAGTGGGTTGTGCAGGATTATACTGATGCTCAGTATAAAATCGGACATACCATACCCCTTAGAATTCATATGATTTAGAATTTTGACCAAATGTTTCAGGTTGTCAAACAAAGGTTATTGCCAAAAAAGATGGTATGAATAAATATAAACTTCAGTTTTCAAATCATGATATTAAGGTAAAATCTACCCAAACCAAGCTGACTCCATATTTATATGTATTTGTAATCGTGTTTAAAAGCTTGTTTAGTTTTACAAGCTTCATCCAGACCTGATCAATGCTAGGCTTTCAGTATTAAGGCAGCAATATAATAGAGCATGTCAATAGTTGAACAGGATCAGTTTTTGAAAATAATGGCGGTCCATGTCATGAACTGTCCTGTGAGCTCATTGGAAAGATTATACAGACCAGATTATACAGACACAGATGGTCATCTAGACCACATGCAGTTTGAATGCTAGCGGAGTTCAATAGATCCAGTACTAGAATCAATTAACTATATATGGAGGAAACATGGAACAGTGCTGAAAGTTAGTAACATATCTTGCCTTGTAGCAAGATATGTTACATTATCTGGAGCTGGAGCTCTCAGAATCTCTATACTGAAATGTACTGGGTGATATCAAAAGCAATGTTTGATCACTTTCATGTTTTTCTTTTGATTCAAGAGAGAACAGTCTCTTTATTAACTGAGATGAGTTTAAAATGTCTCGTCCAACTTCTGTCACATGTGCTGTTTTGTTCTCCAGACATGGATCTCATCAGGAGAGGAACGCCCTGAAGACGGAGAAGTGAGCTCGGTTGGTCTTATCTAACCAGCCAACGCTCTCATCCCTTGGAAACAGTGAGGCCTCAAAACAAGAACCATTAGAGTTGACTCAGATTCACAGGAAGGAACAGAACCAGCCATCTCAACATGACAGACAGAGTGAGTTTCAACGCCCCCAAAGTCAACCCCCGGCCAGCCGCGGGTCCTGTGCTCCCACCTGAGCCAATTGATATCATTCGCACCAAAGCTCGCTCTCGGCGAGTCCACCTCAATGTAGGTGGTCTCAGTCATGAAGTGCTGTGGAGAACACTGGATCGCCTGCCTCGAACCCGTCTGGGTCGATTAAGAGACTGCAACACCCATGAGTCACTGCTGGAGATTTGTGATGACTATAGTCTCCATGAGAATGAATATTTCTTTGACAGACATCCAATGGCTTTCTCCTCCATCCTCAACTTCTACAGAACAGGGAAGCTGCACATGATGGAGGAGATGTGCGCTTTGTCCTTTGGTCAGGAGCTAGACTACTGGGGAATTGATGAGATCTACCTGGAGTCCTGTTGCCAGGCGCGGTACCACCAGAAGAAGGAGCAGATGAATGAGGAGCTAAGAAGGGAGGCTGAGACGCTAAGAGACAAGGATGGAGACGTTGAGGAGCAGGGCTGTTGTCCCGACCAAAGACAAAAGCTTTGGGATCTCCTGGAGAAACCCAGTTCCTCTGTTGCTGCAAAGGTAACAGCACACACACACACGCACACACCCCCACACACCCACACACGCAATCCCCCTGCTAGTGAAAAAAGCCGAAACGATCAGCTATAATTATTTCATGACTTCACCAGGATGTTTGTCTGCTGCTTTGGCATGTGGATAGTGTTTACAGCTCACAGCTGTAGTTTACTGAGATCAGTTATTTTCATAACAGTCGACCATGTTCTCTCCGACTCAGTTTTGTTGTTATAACTGGTCCCATTCTGACTGATAATACATAACTGTCTTTACAATGTCTTTATCTTACATCTCATTTGCCCATTGGAGGGTAACCTACCACACATTTCTTTAACTCATGCAGTTTACAATAGGCTAAGTTCAATGTCATATTCAAGCACAGTTCGTCTGATGCAAGCTGCCTATTGGCTTTTTACTCACTACCGGTCGATTAAAATCTCTCCTCACAGACAGTCCGGGCTTTCTTCCATTTACTTGTTTTTCTCTGTTAGAATTTTCAACCGAGCCAATTAGCAAACAGAAGGAGAAGTTTGAATTATGATATTGATTTTCTGCACTGTTATAGAATTGTAGCCTGCCTGTAGTTTTAGCAAAGACAGCGGAGGAAGTGAAGGAAGCTGTTCAGTCCATGTTGCTTCTAAATTTTCAATTAACAATAAAGGCCATCTGGTCCTGTTTTCACAGTGGGGGACGGTTGTTTACAATGCAGGCAATTTCTGGTCGGCTTCATAGTGTCGACCTGGTGCATTACATACTTCACGGCCAAACGTTAGCGACTCAGTAAAATTTAGAACTTTAACAGACTCCAAGCCTCCAGGAAGCAATCATTTTTTAATAGCCAAGAGCCCAGGCTCTCTGTGTCAAGCAAAGTGTATAACAAGGGGCTGGGTTCTGTATATATATATATATATATATATATATATA
>CAEFZY010028378.1:0-36882 GCA_903066815.1 Brachyrhaphis roseni
AGTTAAAAGTAACTTTTTAAGGAAGTATTGACCAAAGCAATAATCTATAGCATGCTGAAAAGTTAAAAGTAACTTTTTAAGGAAGTATTGACCAAAGCAATAATCTATAGCATGCTGAAAAGTTAAAAGTAACTTTTCAGCATGCTATAGATTATTGCTTTGGTCAATACTTCCTTAATGCAGATGGAATAGTACTAGTCATAAGCAAAATAAACTGCCAGTACTTTTTGAAAATATACTTTGTCAAGATTAAGAAATTTATTTAAATCAAGCTCATATTTCTTGCTGAAAAGTTACTTGCAAGTTAGTTTGTATTATTTCAAGTGTGCAAAGATATTTGCAGTAGAAACTAGACCACAAATACTTGGCATGATTTTGTTTTTGTAGTGTTGCCTGTCAAAATGCATCCAAAACAAAAGCTCAAGTCATGAAAAGTAATTTTTCACAAACACTAAAACAACATATTGTCAAATGTTTGATTGTCCTAACTGAAAAACAGCAAATATCTTCCATTAAGTTTCAAAGAAATATATATATTTTTTGACCATATTTCCTTCTCAAATATGGTTGTGTCAGATTCAAAAGAATATTTTGTCCTGTTGAGGGATCGAACACATCTGCTGCGCTCAGCTCGTCAATGCTGCAAATGTGCATTAAAAACCCTCCATACTACAGTGGAAAATTGCTTTGTGAAGCATTTGAACATAACACAAGTGAGAATAATAAAAAAAATCTGGCCTTTTCTTCGATACAGAGATTTGTCTTTTAGATCAGTTCATCTCAGACATGTTGGATAGCTTCAGGCCAGCCCAGCATCCAAGTCTGGCACACAATCAAAAGCTGCACGTAAACCCGAGGCTTTGAGATATTATTAAAGGGGATGGAAACACTTCAGATGACCATTTGCCAAACATGCACAGAAGCCCCGGCGCATCAAAGAGAAGAGCCCGACATGAAATCAGAGTGACCGTGGACTCTCCCACA
The DNA here is from genome assembly GCA_903066815.1 of Brachyrhaphis roseni. Classification (NCBI taxonomy): domain Eukaryota; kingdom Metazoa; phylum Chordata; class Actinopteri; order Cyprinodontiformes; family Poeciliidae; genus Brachyrhaphis; species Brachyrhaphis roseni. Next base: position 985 of record CAEFZY010028378.1, read on the forward strand.
GCGTGTGTGTGTGCGTGTGTGTGTGTGTGGGAGTGTGCGACAGTTACAGCAGGAGATGAGTGTTGTAATCCAGCCGCTCTCAGAGGGGAGACAGACGGGGCTTTCTTCAAAAGGTCAGGTTCATTTTGTCCTCTCACACACTTAACTTGGTGACTGACCTTCCTCACGACAACTGCACAAACAAGCCGTTTTGGCCAGGCATGCCGGTGTCTGTCAGACCAACCTGAAGACCGGCTACAACCGCAATCGCTGCCTGTTTGCAGAGGATTGTTACTGCCTGCCAGTAGGAGCTGAGAGGAATGCGAGCTGGTCTTACAGTACATGTTCACACACCTAAATGAAATGTGTACACAGGCTGAGGGGTTCAGGCAGTAAAAGCTACTCCCCTTCCTCCCATATTGGCTCCTCTGTGGACACAGAGCCCTGGCAGAGGGAAGCAAGGTGGAGCAGCAGTCAACATTAGGGCTGGTTTCAGGTTTCTCCTGCCTCTGACTTGTTTTCTTTAGGAAACACTTACTGGAGCACCGATTACATCTGAGGAAGCGCTCACCTACATCACTTCCGGGTCAAACGACCGAGGTCACGCTGCAATAAGATCAGGGAACTGAAGAGTGGGGAACCGGAGAGCGTTTAAAGTACATGTGGAATGTTTTAAGTGTCTCCAGCGATTACCTTTGTGATTTCATTTAAAATGTTCTGACATTTAAGGAAAACAAAATCAATCAGTGGTTTAAAAGGGGAGTTTACGGGTTGATATTCCTCGTGAAAACCAACAATGTCCCAGAGTCACTCCTTAACCTTCATCTTTCTGCATTCCTCTGCTTCCTTAATCAATGTTTGGGACAACCTGAAGGAGAGGGGGGTCTCTGGAGAAGAGCAAGATCCAGGAGCTCAAGACTTCCTAAGCAGCTAATGATATTCCACAGGAAAGAAGAACACAAATAAACAAAACAAGGACCAAAATATAGAGTTAAACATGGAATATGGAGCGTCATCGATCAGTTTTGTTCTGGCATTCCAAAAGGGAAGAACACGATGAGTAGAACAGGAAGATATTTGGACACACTCCAAACTGATAATTGCTTTAAAAAAAAAAAGACTGTTTTCTTTTGCCCTCTGTCACACAACAAAGTTATAGACTTGAATCAGAAGAAAAATGTCAACAGATTAATGCTAATATTTGAGAGTTATCTGACTAAGTTTCTTCAGACTAACATCTTTGATATCCAGTTTATTTACCACAAACTCAATCAAATCAAGTTATACTTTTACAACTTGGCTGTAGCATCTCATCTTTCCAATAAGTCTTGTTGTTCATTCAGATACAGCTAAGCAAAACCTTACTCGTGCTGCCATAATATCTTTAGAAAAAGGCACATTTCTCTTTGCAACCATTCAAATCAAGCCGTACTGGGCTTTTTCAAATTCTCCTGACATAAATGTTGACATGCTAACTGAGGCTGAATTTACTAATACGTGCTCTGATGGAAGCATCAGCAGATGTCCTTGAATATTTCCACATCTTTGTGTAACAACTGAATCAGAATTGTCTGGAAATTACCCAATATCCTTCCATATTGTTGGGCAGCAACAATTATTGCCAAGACTCGGTGTTGTAAAACAACAACATCTCTATTTCAAATAAAAACAATGTACAAAGGTTGACGCTTCTTCTAGTTCTTTTAACCATATTTTTACAAGAGAGATGGAATCCTGTTTTTCTGGTCTTTTTCCAAAGTTCTATTGGATGGATCACAAAATTCTACAACTTGAAAACCCTTGGCTGAACAAGATCCCTGTTATTTACTGTACCAGTTTCTTCAACAGAGTAGCGAATAAAATGTCTTTCAAATTTTCTGGGTCATCATTTCAATGTCTAAGACATATGTGCTCTATGTATTTTTATTCATATTTTCATGAAACCTCGTGAAACAGATTTGAAAACATATTTTCATCTCCAAAGTACCTCCACACAATCAATAGTTGTGCTTTTCCCCTACAGTCTATGCTAACAGTAATGGAACCTTCCTTTCTCCAATGTACCTAAAACATCATGATAAAATATGTCAACTGGACGCAACCTTTTCTAGACATCACACAGTCTAAGCTTTGCTTTAAAGCCAAAGCTGTGTAATTTTATGATATTTCTCACCTGAAGACTCCATTTGAGGCCCATTTTCAAAGCCTTCACAGGAGTGAGAGACAGGAATTGTGCTCAAGGCATCAAGATGGATCAGTGGGCAGGTTTTCCACACCTCTGAACTTGAAAGCAGCGGTCATCTCTGCATGTGTTTTCTGAGCCTCACCCTGTGCTTATTCTGACCAGTGATCAGGTTAGACAAGTCCCTCTATTCAAAGCTACACAGCAATAGCGATATCCCCAAAGAGAGGGAGGAGGTGGAGGAGAAGAAGGGAGAAAAATCCTATCTGAGAGATTAACTCGCAGCACCCAACCGAGCCGCTGCCGGGTTCACTGGCTCGCTCAGTCCTATCTTACCCACCAGTCTCTTGTTCTAAACCAAAGCATGTCTTTGATAGTCGACTAGAAGGAATCTGGAGGCGTTACAGGTTTCTTTTGTGCGTTTTCCTGTGTACGCCAAGGCTGGGATTTCTTTTCTTCACCCCCCTCCTCTTTTTTTTTTTTCTTTCCCTCATCCTTCATCTCCTGCTCCCCTTCCCCCATTTCAAACACCAAAATCAGTGAATCATAAATCTTCTTTGATTGTTTTTTTTGGTTACCATCATAAACTTTTGTGTTGTTTGAATTGTAGTTTCTGACTTGCGTGCTTCAAAGCGGTACGATCTGGGTGTTGACCAACGGTGGAGACCACTTAAAGAGTTTAAAGGCTTGGATGAGGGGTGGGATTTTGGACAGAAGACAAGTGGGGGTAGTTGGGGCTGTGTGGGTGAGGTTTGACTCCCCTTGGAGATTTTCTTAAACCCATTACATCAGCTTTTTTCTGCTTCACGGGCTCCAAGTCCGGGGCTTTTGTGAGGGTAGAAAATGACCTAAATTGACATTCAGAGAGGCTGTGGCTGGTTAATTGTGGCCAAGCATTTTTGGCAAAAATAAAGCAAGCTTCCAGAAGCCCTCACCTTTAAGTCTTTCATGAATTCTTTTTTGGCATTGCTTCCAATAAATGTAATGTTGTCATCCCTGAAATAACTCACTTCTCCATAAAACCTTTCAGATCCCAAAAGAAAAGAGAATGTCATCATGATGATAATGAGATAAGAGAAATCAGAAAATGAAGACATAAACACCAATTTAGCTTAGATTTGTGTGGCAAACATTTAGAACGATGATATAACCAACTAAAAACTGTTATTAAACTTATATGGCCACTTCCATTACAATGAACTGGATTTTACACAAATATCTTAGAATTTTGTGTAAAATTGGGTGAACCAATTATTCTTCCATAGCAAAAGTCTGTAAACTTTTACAAAAACATTCGGATTGAAAACGCATAAATGTGGGATTTCTTATTATTGAATTACTGAAATTTCATACAGTATCTGGCCAAAAATATTGGAACGCTTGCCTTTGCTTACTTAGACACTTTCAGATTTCAGTATGACGAAATCAGAATCGTCATACCAAGACTTTAGGATAGGATTGACCCACCCTTTGTAGCTATTACAACTCCACATTTCTCTATTCACAAGATTCAGAATTACAGTGGATCCCTGCCTACTCATGTTTGGTATTCACAGATTTTTTTGTGGAACACAACTCCCAATTATTTGTGAAAATTTCTCCACTCATGGAAACCTGTGGATGTTAGTGTCTGTGGTAGTGCCAGGATGATTTCCACCATGTGTATCAATTCATATCAGTGTATATTTGGTGCTTAAACAATCAAAATACATAGTTGGAAGCATTTTTACAGAGTTTTCAAGTATTTGTGGATTTTAGCTATGTCCCCTGCACATACCGGGTTCCAGTGTATGAAGGGAATATTTGACTATTGTACAATGCAAACATTTGTGGTGTTCTGGCATTGAATTCTTCACTCCAACACATTCCAAAAATGCACTATTAGACACTAACTTCTCTGTATGTTGCAGCATTAAGAATTAGTTTTACTGAAACTAAGGGGCTGTCTGCTGAAAAACAACCAGACACCCATATCTTCCATCCACCAAACTTTACAATACTGTTCTCCCAATAAGCTGACCAAACCAAAACATAGCCATCAGTCTTCCAGGAAGAGAAACGCGTTCCATTAATACCTCTACACACTGTCCTTGAGTTAATTGAATCTGTAGGCACCCTTAGAGCTGTAGACCATCTAGTTTACCAAAGTTACAGTTGTTCTCAACTGCTTTCACTTTGTTAGGATCCCTCAAATAGTTTGTCATGGAATATTTAGTAACTTATGGTGCAGTCTGTTGTGGTGTCAAGTGAAAAATTCCCTGAGCTCCTGAAAATTAACCATTTCTTCATAAATCTATCAGTAAATTGCATGCCTAACTGCTCGGTTTAGACAGGTATGGCCTTCAAAAGTGATAAGAAAACCAGAGTTCAGTGATTTGTGTAGGTGTCTAAACTTTTAGACCAAAAAAATTTCCATTAAAAGCAATAAATGTAGTATGTTTTCAAACTTGGTGAGTAATAGTGACAAATGGTTGTGATTTCAATCTCAACAGAAATAACTGACATCATTACGTTTTTAATAATCAAGCAGCTCTAAGTGGCACATAGCATCAAAGCATGGAGGCTTTTTGGACTAATAAGATCAAAAGACGTTGACATTTACAGAAAACATGAGCCTTCCTCCTAAACAAAATGGTGTGCAGAATCAATAGAAAAGTGTGAAATAAGAAATGATGTGGCAGTATTTCTAAGCTCTACCCACACGTTCTAATCAAAAGGCTTCACAATGGTTGGCTTTAAAAAAAAAAAAAAAACATAAAAGAGGCTGAAAAATCAAAAGAGGCCACTCGCTGATGCCGAGCAAACTGATCAGCTGCATATAGGCTGTCAAAAGATAGAAAGACTGTCAAAAGAACCACTGATCTCTCTTTTTCTCCCCCAAAATGATCAAACAGTGGTCCATTCCCTGGAGGAGGTCAAACAAACGGGAGTGAGAGAAAGTAAACGGGACCTTTAGAGCACCATAGGAAGCCGGCCACCAGCAGCATAACCAAGCAGTTAGCACAAAAACAGCACAGTGTCTCTCCAGCTTTCTTTAAGTTCAGCGGTGAGATGGAAAAAGAGGAAGAGTAGGTTAAGTAGGAAAGTAGTGGCTGCAGTCAAACAGTGTGGGGTAAGGGCTCAATAGGGCCTGGTTACCCCGGTGAGGAGAACTCAGAGCTGCAACAATGTCCACATCAACTGTCCGGCTTTGGGCCAGGCCCCGCAGAGGTGCGTCTCAGCGAGCCTGGAGGTCAGCTGCGTGGATAAAAGAAAAATGGAGCTGGGATGTACAGAGCTGCAGCTTTAGGTGCGCGCATATGCTCGACATGAAGCACTTTTTCAATTATCTCAAGACACTGAGAATCAGCAGTTCCTTAATTATGTGCATGGTTGCACAAATGGAGGTGTATTATGTTCCTTAAATCTGTAGATGCTAAAAATACAATGTTTTACAATGTTGTTTTTGAAATACTGATATTCACAGAGTGATAAGAAGCTCACCAGTTTGGTGCTTTAAGTCAAGGCAACAAAACAATTCTAAATGCTCAGCGCAATCAAAACACAGCAACAGACAATGAAGCAAGCGATAAACATTACATTTTGTCAAATGGTGTCAAACTCGTCAAGAATAGTAATAATCAAACACACATCAAATGTAGCAATCAGTGTTCCAGCTGCTTTTAATCAACTAATAAAGTGAATTTTTAGCCTTGATTTAAAAGGAACTCAGTTTGTTTTTTTTCCCAGTATTTTTTTCAATTTTCTGGATAGATTTGTGGTGCATAAAAACTAAATGCTGCTTCTCCATGTTTAGTTCAGGGGATGCAGAATAGACTTGAACTGGAAGACCAGAGTGGTCTGGAAGGTTGATACAACTACAACAGATATTTAATGTATTTTGTTGCTAAGCCGCAATTTGTAAACTAAAAAAAAAAAGCTTTAGTGAGAAGACTGGTTCACACTAAAACCCAAGAACTTGTGTTCCTAGTTTTAGTTGGAACTAAAACTAGGAACCATTTTAGGCAGACTTGTGAAGACACTGTTGCAATAATCAATTCAACTAAAGATCAATGCAGGATGTGCTTCTGAATGTGTATTGTTTTGCACATTTTTCTATTCATGGCCAATCAACAATTTTAAAGCTTTTTGAATCTCCATGTTACCTTAACACTCTTTATGTTTGTATTTAACATCCATTTACATAGAGGTCACCAGTTATCTACATTTGGGAACCTGCACATTTGTTGCTCAATTAATTAAACTGCTTTGTCACCATCCTAGTGTTACATCAGATAGTTACTCTGGTTAATAAAAAAGTTACCAAATTCTCTTGAAAGATCACAAATGGCTTGGAGTGCAAGAAGCTCAGTAGGTGATAAAACACAGACAAGATTTTAGCTCCATTTTGGAGAAAATCAAGAAATCACATTTATACGTTTTCTGTTTTGTGAAACTACTTTTGTTAGCATAGTCCATACATTGTGGTTTATGGTTTTCTAATTCTAGGACAGTTCCCATGTCATAAAAGCAGAGGAAATGCTCCATTTTGGTGGTTTTACTAAAACTGTCAAAGTATAAACATTTTAGACTGTAATGAAAACTGGACCAATAGGAAGCTGCAATGCAGACATTAACTTTAGCATTGTAAGTGAGTAATCTGTTCACATGCTCATGAAACAGTCTTTAACAGAGCATCTCTACTAAATATTGACCTAAGCCCCAGGCAGGGTTATTACAGAGAAGCAGAAAGCTTGAGGCAGAGGAATAGTATCTTAGTTGTTCTCTGGAAAAAAAAAAAAGAAAAAAACCTTAATGGACATTTTTATAACAGCTCAGTTGCACTAACTACTGTTTGTATTTGCAATTTCACAACATATTAAAACATCTGTCCCATTTTTAGATCTCCCAATACCCTCTCTGCAGACTGACCCCACAAACTAGCAACTACAAAGCACTTTTATTTCCAATTTAATTTTCCATAAAGATCCAGCCACACCTCCTTCTGGCTTCTTGATAACCAATGTGCACACAAACTTTTTACGCACTCTCACTGTCCCTCGATGTACGGCAATAAAAATGGGGGTGAGGCTGCAGCGGCGATCGAACAAACAGAGTTTTTGGACCTCAGCCGAGCGCCGCTTTTGTCAAGGGGCACAGCAGAGAGACAGGAAAAAAGAAAAAAAGTTGAAGAGGTGAGGAAGGGTGGCAGTGCAAGCATTAAGGTTGCTTTAATGGGAAATAAAAACACAGCAAGGTCCAAATGTGAGATCTGGTGAAGATGGTCAAACATGGAGATGTGAGCAGGTAGGTGGAACCGAGAGAAAGTATTCATAACATCAGAGTCACGTTAGTGTCATGATTTTTATTTTTTCCCCAAACTATACTGTAATACTCATCCTTGAAAAAGGAAGCAAAATGGATTTGCAAGTGGCTTTTGGTCGTCACCTCAGGGCGTCATGAACAGAAGGTCTGGGCGTGGATCCATGTCATCCGACCACCGAGTATTAACCCACACCACCGCTTGGGGGTAAAGTCTGTGGATTTCATACATTCCAGTGATGGAGGGCATACACTTCATTCTGCCATTCAAGTGGTTTTGATTTTTGGTGCCTTAAAGAAATTTGCTGTGACTGTACATAACCGTATTAAAAAAAATTAAATAAAATAAAAAAGTGTTTTAATGAAATATAAGCAGCAGTTATTGTCACAGAAAAGAACTGTGTTATGCATACATACTCTCACCTCAGAAGTTTAAGTTTGTTCTTTGGTGTGACAGAACTTTTGTATTTTCACAGCAGGGCCAAAATAAATGGTATATATGAGGGCCACAGAGAGAGAAAAGCAAGTTCTAATTGGTGTGGAAATAATTCCATTACCATATAGCTATCACATAAAGGATTATTTGTTCTTTTGATCACCCCAGAGAGCGTTTATGAAGTCACTGTGGGATAAGCCTGGGCTCAGGGGCAAGGCCAGCCACTAGAATTCCTCCGAACATTTGTTTAGCAGCAGGCCAAGTGCAGAGTGGTGCACAAATGCAGTATTGTTCCTCCCGTTCTCACTGGCTGCGTTGCCAGAGGTAGGAGTCGGCGGAGACCGAACGAGAGACGAGAGGAAAGCAGAAGAGAAGCAGAGGGTCGGGGAAAAGGCAGACCCTGGGGATAACTGCCGCTCAAGAGTTAAACTTCAAACCTACTTTATATAAAAACACACACACACACACACCCCAGCATGTCCTGTTAGGAACGACCACGGCGCGCTTTGAAAAGGTAATGAGCAACATCTAAAAAGAGCGGGCTGTTTCACAGTTGAGAAAACAGGAACTTTCTTTAGCCTCAATTTCCAGCTGAAGACTGTTCTGTACATACATTTAGTTATTTGGAGGCTCATTCATCCCAAGAATTTGCTCAAGTTTTGAAATAGCAGGTGTTAATCTTTTTTCAAGAATTATTAAATGTCAAGACAAAAACCAGACTAAAATAAGTCAGAAAAAAAAAAAAAAGAGATAAACCAAATCCTCTTAGAGGCCTAAACATAGATGTGCAAGAATATGTAACAGTGCAATATGCATCACAATACAACTGAATTAGTCTGGCAAAAAAAGCAAAACATAAAACAAGTGATGTTGGGCAGCTCGTGCTGAGATTTTATTCAATTTTATGTTAAATGACGACAATAGTTGCAATACTTTTGTCCCTTAAGATTCTGCCTTGAGATGAAAAACCTACAGTTGAGAAAATTTGCTAATTTCCAGCTTCATCACCTCAGTCTGGAGACAGACTTCTCAATAGACAGACTAATTCAGTATGTAAGTGCTAAAAAGCAGACCTGACAAGGACTTTCAGTAGATCACAGGAAGGCCAAACATATTGCAGCAAAGTAGCTCAGTTTTTATAATTTTTACCTTTCAAAAATACATTTTTAACATTTTATTGGACTTTAGTGCCCTTTGATGTCTTATTATATGTAAAAGAAAATGTACTCACATTTTATTTAATGTCGTCCTGAACTTACAATATTTGGCCAGGGCATCCTCGAAAATGAAATTAAAAGTTTTGAACAAATTAAACAAAAAAAAAAAAAAAAACTAGTTCAAGAAATATACAACTACTGTTTTAGTAATATTAACCAAGCTAAGCATATTAATCCCAACTATGAGATGTTAAATTCTGTATTTTTTCTCTATATTTTAAAATAAATGGCTGTTGTCAAAAATGGCATGGTGTTGCTTCTATTTCCAATATATATTAACAGTAACAGCTCTCAGAACTTCAATGTTCTTCTCAAATATTCTAAAAGGTCAAAATTGACCAAAAGCACAAAAAAAGAGTTTGGAGAACATCCATAAAATGTTTGTTTTCCCCCATTTTTAAAAAATTGGACCTGGTAAATAAACATGAGAAGAAAAGGCGAAGACAAACGATCAATGAGAGGCATTTCCAACTCTGACCCTTCTCATTGTGACTTGACACTTTAAGTACGATACCTACTTCTATACATCCCATGATAATGCATACTAAAAAGAGAATGAGTGGACATTCAGACAGCATGGTAAGTCTGCCCTATTTTTGCATATGAAATTCCACTACAGCTATGGGTCAGGACCTCTGGGTCCTTAGGAAAGAATGCGTGACTTGAAACGGGAGACCAGAAGGGCTGCTTGCATCCCAATGGCTTTCCAGCTGGGAGGACAGCATTCAGATCAAAGAGGCTCTGTGACTCTTCAAGATGGGCAGTTGGGACAGACGGCAAGGGCATGTGAAGGGCCTGGGAGAGCCCTCGCTCTTCATGCATCACGTGTGAAGGCCCCATGCTCCGCTTAGACTGTATATGGCTCCTCTGCATCTTGTTAACTAGACTCGGCCTTGGCCGGCCATTCAGGCCCCCATGAGTCTGATGACACTTGAGCCAAGCAGTTTCTCTTGGCCATCAATGTGGTCCTAGAGCGGGATGATGCTCTTCTGATGACCACTGTGGAAAGCTTTGTTGGAAAGTCAGCTGCAACCGGATTTGCGTGATGCTGAAATTCAGCACATTTTTTCTGTCTTTTTGAATTGACATACTGAAAAAATATAACCATCTTTCCTATGGATAATGTTACTCGATCTGAACTGGTGAATCATATGGTTGTTGAAAAACAGTTGGAAAGCATAAAACTATGACTGGATGAAATATCACATCACTCAATATTGATAATTATTGATTAGTTCTTGTTATAAATATCTGAAATACTGTCAAAATGTGCCGTGACCTTTCCTGTTTTCACGTCACACCTTTTTATTTTTAAGCAGTTATGAGGCACGGTGACTAAACCTTACACTGCTGCTGCTCAAGTTACTCAACAGGCAGTTGCTAGGTAACCAAAGAGTGAGTGAGTTAGTTGATGCCACTAACCTTGATTATCTGCCTGTGAGAGGGGGAGCTGTTAAAGCCTTTCCATCTGCCTACATCCCCCAGAATGCTGTGTGGTTCAGTGAAATTATTGAACATTTTATTGGATGTATTATTATTAATATTGACGTGTCTATCATATTATTGATATATTGTTACTGAGTTATTGTCCAGCCATCCATCATCTTCAACTTATCTGAGGTTAGTTTGAGGAAGTAAGTAGTTGAGAAGGAAAACAAGCTACAATTGCCAACTTATTCTTTAATATCCCAATATGTCTGTGGTATAGAAGAAAAACTTAAAGTTCTGGTTCTGCTCTCTTTGGAAGAATACTTCCAAAGACAGGAGTAATCAGATGACCAAACCTCCTCCTTAAAACCAATTTTTAGGTGGAGAACCAGTGGCTCTAATCTGAATTTCACTATGGAAAAAGTTCTTCACCTCATCTTTATTGCAGAGGAAGCTCATTTTGACTGTTTCGATTCAGGATCTCATTTTTTTATTTCATGAGCCACATCTAATGACCACAGAAAAGAGTTGGAAAATAGACGGACTGGTAAGAAACTGCTTTACTGCAGACAAGGCCCCAAGCTGTCTATAAATCCAAATTTTCATCTCACCAACACTCATGATCCAGAAACCAACACAAGTCAACTTTATTTGTATCACACATTTCAACAATAAGGTAGTCCAAAGTGAACAAATACAAATAATGGCATACAAAATGTATTAATTAGATGTTATGATCTGAAAGTGAACAGAATCCATAATATGTGGAAAAAATGAGCAGAATGTCAACAATATCCATGGGCGGTTCAGTGCACTCTGCCTTTTACTATAATTTGACTATCCATGTAAAGCTGCAATGTTGTTAGACATGCTACATCGAGTTTCACGGCTTTCGATTCACAGGCAGGATTCTTCCAAACACGAGATCGAAGCAAACATTTCAAAAGCGTAGAAGTCGTACAGTCTTGTCTAAAAACTTAATCAGTACCCTGACTTACACCGCCAGCATAGATGCTGCACCCAGGCACATTTTCAGGACACTGCTTATTTTGGCAGGTTTACAACAAGGTAAGAAATTATAAAAATATTTACCAGTACCTATTACTGATCTCTCGATATAGCCATGTAAAAACACAATGGAGAATACAACTGGTCCTGTGGACTCTCAGCTGCCATCTAGACTCGTGTGTATCAGTGTAACAAGTATGTCACAATAATAAGAACTGAGAACAGAGAGCCTTTTGTAGGGAGAACCATGATGACCAGCATCCCCTGTCAGGCTTCTGCCCCTATGGGAGAGATGAAGTCTCCAGAGCTCCAGCACCTTAGTCTGCCAGCCAGTCAGGTCTCAGCCTGGAGAAACCTGTCAACGCTACCACAGAGGCCTCTATTCATCCCCACAAAGACAAAGCCAAAAGTGTACAAGCAGCCATCCAAGGCATCCCAAGCATCCAGATATCCACCAGCGATATCGTTTTAGGCTTTTGTGAGGCTGTGTTTTAGTTTGCCCGCCGCTCAATCCCTTCATCCCTGCTCTCCTTCTTTATCTGTTGATCGTTTTATTAGTAACAAAAAGGTTTTCCCCAGTGCATATTAATTGTATAAGTGAAAATAATTTTAATACATTAGATATGCATTGCACGTAAAATTATTCTGTTTCACTATAGACTGTAGAAGTTTTTTTACTCTTGAGCTCTTCGATTTATTTTTAGTGTAAAATAGACAGTTTGCATTTTGCTTTCAAACATCTAATTTCTCCGTTTTGATACTGAAATTCGTTTGACTTCATTTTTAAACAAAGCACTGATATTAATAATGATAAATAATAAATCTGAACAGTCAGACAAAAAACATTAAAACTGCAACATAAAATACAAATTTCTCAATCACAAATGAAAGTGTTGTACTGCAAATGTTATGCAAAAGACTACTAATATCACAAAAAAAAAAAGATACTTGGATGATTTAGAAATTTGCAGGAATTTATGTCGGCTTTAATTTGAACCCTTTTCGTCCGGGCCCTCCTTTGGCTGCTCTGGGCCCCTGAACTCCAGTTCAGAAATCTCCACCTGCTGATAATATCAGCCGCCCTCCAGGATCTCCCTCCCCTCCTTTTCTTTTGGGCATGTGTGGCGGCCGCTGATAAAAGGGCTATAGATAAGAGGAAACACAAGCTGTGATGAAGAACACATTGCCAGCCGTGAGTACCTCAGCGCAGAGGAATGGTAGGAGGAGGAGATGGATAGAGAAACTGAAGAAAAAGCAGGTAAAAAAAAAGACGAGAGGAAGCAAAAGCTACATTTCTAAATCGATTGTCTTCAGACGATACAGAAACCCTGTTGGGAAATCTGAGATCCTGACTGATGTCGTAGAAATTTGAACAATCAACCATAATTTAGGATCAACAGCAAAAAAAGAAAACAAAGCAACTATCCATCTGCCAAGAATCCAGATCGAACAATCCAATCTGCCATTGCTTCCAGCCGACAGTGCACCAGAACAAACTGAAAAAAGGAAAATGTAAATAAATCTGAGCTGCTGACACGAGCTGAGAGTGGTGGGGACAGGTGCCACAATGACACCCGCGACCTCCAGGGGATGTATGCATCCCATAGCGGTGTCCCCTTTCCAACATGGACACCGCTGGGACGAACCAGTTGGTCCACTTCACGCCATGAGCTTGGTACTTAACATAGACTGAATAGAAATCGGCTCAATTTTAATTTTTTTTTCTTTAAGTTAATTTAAACATTAAAATTTCCCCTTTTGGCTGTGCTTGCTGTTTGACTGCATCATGTTTTAGATGTAAATAAATAGAGATGCTTTCAAGCTAGCATTAAAATAGATTATGCCCCGCTCTGGGCCTTGGCTCAGAATCAACTTAAAGTGTCCCACTAATCCAACAGTTGTTTGGCCATGCTGAAAGTCACCTCTGAGTCCAGCTCTAGCACTCGTGTCAGGAATCCACAGGCTCTTTGCATACCGGGCAGCCGGATATCCTCTAGTTAAAGAGGGCCCTCTAAGCCAGGGACATGTGTTGGATGACTGGGAAGGGTGACAAGGGGTAGGGTTTTGTTTTTTTCTTCTTTTTTTTTTATTTGGGATGAGGTTGGTGGCAGGGATTTACAGGCTGTGCTTAAAAAGCCTTTAGAGTGACATCAGCGTCACTTTGAGCTGGCACAGGAAGCGAAGTCCCTGGAAACCGGTCTGTTTTCTCGCTGATCCTCGGAGCTGTGCACTGCGGCCGGGCGGAAAACTGCAGTTGTTCCCGTTCTGAGCCCGCCGATCCGCGGGACTCTGAATGGCTTTTGTGTTGCTGTCGGGGCAGAACAAAGTGAGTTCAGGTTACTGCACTCCTCCTGTTATTGGCCCACATTGTCTCTAATTATTCCAGCAAACATTGACACAGCATGTGTGGTCTCACATTTATACACCCTCCCCCTTCCCCTCCTGGACTGAACAGAGAGAACAAAAAAAGCAACTCATGAAAGAGGAAAGGAAATGACGAGCAAATAGATGAACCTGTAATCTTACGGAGAAGATTTTACAGAAAGCTGCAGGATTATCCATCCTTTCAGGTTAACACACAACTTAAAAGTTTTGGTACACAACTCAGACCAACCAAGAACTTTGTCCAAAACACTACAAACTCTAATTTAAATTCTGAGCCTCTCTCGTTGCCAGGGCAGTACAAACCTCAGCTTCTGCAAAACAATAATTACGATGAACGCATGCATCAGTACATTACCAAATCCTCTGTCCGGGAGCTTAGCAGGAAGCAATGTTGCAGAAAAGCCAACTACAGAAGTGGTTGCCAAAGGAAAAGTCATAACCTCTTCCTTTAGGATGGAGGATGTAATGAAAAAAGCATGACTGAATCTTGCCAGTTAGCCTACTGTAAAATTGTCACCATCCTCTTATCACTTAGAAGCAGCAATACCGGAAAACCTCAGAGGAGCAGAGGGCATGATGAGAAATTCACATATAAGACTATCTGAGCAAACACAAACCACATTTTTAGTAGAAGGTATTTGAAATAAAATGGAGTGATTACTAAATTTCAAGCCAACAGTGACAGAGGAAATATGTTGACAGTATGAGCAAAAACTATGAAGGTGTTTCATCAGTTTGGTCGAAAGACAACATGGTTCAATTCTGTTTCATACATTAAATACTAGAAAACTACACAACCCTAAAGTTAAAGCACCAGAGTTGGCGGTGCAAATATTTTCATACCAAAAGCAACACTTCTCCGTGAAGCAGCTGCAGAGATTTTAAAAGGAAATTAAAAAATTCTGTAATAAGCTGTTGTCCAGGCTACACTTTTCCTGTAGATATCATCTGCACCATTCTATTTTAAAACCAGCATAGACATTTGTTAATAATACATGATTTTCATTCACCGTTAATCACCTGAAGAGTTCCGACTTAACAGGAGTGGTAGTTAAAATACCTCTGCTCAGTCAAACAATGTTAACAGAGAAAAAGAAGATTTCAGAAGTGAAAATCCACTGCTGAGCTGGTTCTTGGGCTTTGGTGTTTGCATCCCTCCAATGGTACACCAAGAAGAAATCCAAAACCTCCCCAGAGACCAATGTTGTCCAGCCTCGTCTATGGAGTCAAGCCATGGGCCAAAAGCCAACAAGATTTGAACAAACTTGAGGTTTTTCAAACGGATGAGGCATGTTTGTCTCTACAAGACCTAAAACAGACAAACACCATCAGAGGATGTGATGCCAACTAAAACCAGCTATTAAAATACAAATCAAGGAAGACGCAGTGCAGTGGTTGGACCACATCTGCAGAATAAGCAATGACCAACTGCTCCAAAAACTCTCGTAATGGCAAAGATCTGCACACTGCAGACTACAACATGATGCACTTAGGAAAGAGCAACTTGAAGACGATCGAGTTGCTCGAGTTGTCCAAGTGTGACCGGTGGACTTCTGCGTTGTGTTATATGGTGATCGGACAAACCACAAAGCACCAAGTCTGGGTTTGGAGGCGGTCTCCGTTTATTAATCTGTCAATCGGGAGATATTAGCATTAGCACATAGCATGTGCTCCAGTTCTCCAACCCGATCTATACAAAATAATAATGTTAGCATGTATAAAATGTTATAAAGGCGTAATAACAACTTAAATGAAAATATACAAACACCTATGACTCACAAGCACAAGTCAAATTAAGACCAGTAAGCATGAAGTGGACAATCCAAAACTTTAAGGCACAGGACCTCACAGTATCTCATCTCTAATGAGCGGGTTTTGTGTTGTAGTTGTGTGGGGAAAAAAGATGGAGAAAATCAGGGCGTCCCTCTGTAGAGCAACAATATAAGTCTTCCAATAAACAGCCAACACCTGGTTGTAATGAAGTTGAAATGCACAGGCTAACTGGAAGAAATGGCCAATACCCACATCTAGAGCTTTGGACAATCAATATGCTTTGGTGTTTAAGGTGAAGGGTCAAGTTTTCCACAGCATTATTTTAACTAATGCTTAAAATTCCTTTTTATAGAATCTAACTGATGTTATAAAGACTTTGCTTTATTCTACTGAGCATTAGTCATTTTAATTGGCTGGAGTGGTAAATGCTTCCACCTGTAACTTGAAGTGTGGCAATGGCAACTTCTGACATTTTGATGGTTTCTCTTGAAAAATGCTAAAAACTGAGCTAATGATGACAAACAACAATTCAACAATATGCCCAGTGAATATAGATACTAGAAATGCCTTTTTTACTTCTTTCATATCCTCTGGATGTTTACTTCCCTTCTACAGTTTTGCCAAAGGTAGCAGTAATGTTTTACTAGTCAATCTTTCATAAAACAGTATTGCCTCAAAGAGAAATCTGTCATTGCACAGTCTCTGGCCTTGCATGATTTAATAGAGGTGGCTGCACCCCACTCAGGTGTGCACCTTTATAGATAAGGCCAATGTTAAAGAACCTCCATAGGTCTGGAGAATAATTCACTGGAGAAAACGTACGAGTTCGACACATAAACACATGCTGAATATCTCTGATTCTAGCTGGTAAAACCTCTTATAACATGCATCAAATAAATATTTCCAATTCAAACTGTATCAAATCATATAGATGTTTGACCACAGACCACACAATGTTGACACCTATATTTGATTTTGTTTCATGATTTCAAGCATAAACTCTACCTGCTGCTAAAATCTACAGTGGATTGAAGTGTGATCTGTCCCATATGGGCAACTGATGGACATTGCACCTGGTGAACTGTAGCCTTCCCAATGTGTTATTTTATTTAAATATCACAGCTTGTGTCATTACGATATCACATTCTCGAGCCACGACACCAGCTAAATCATTCATATGGATCCATATCCACCTTGTTGTGAGGGTTTAAGGTGCAACAGTAGCCGTGTTTCTTTACAAATGCATGCAGAACTTGGTCGATTGTTCCACTAATGCTGAAAAAACACAATTCTGCAATTGCGGTGTTTCCATTAAATAAGAAACAAAATCACATGTGAATAAGTTTGGTCACACAGTAAGTCATTTAAATACATGCTGCGCCATCATCGTCCTACCACTTTCTGGTATCATCTTTGTCTTTTCTGTCAATAGTAACATTTGCTTGTTGATCACATGACTCGTATGATACAAAAAAAGTTTCTCCATTGCAGTTTGGCAAAAATACACTCATTTCTATACACCCAAAAACCACCTCATCCTACAGCAAAAACTTAGTGAAAAATGTGAGTTTTTTAAAATAGTCTTTCCATTAAGCTAATTTATTTTTGGAATTCCAATTTGCACAATTATATGGCCCAATGAAACACAACTAGTTACAGGTTCCTTCAGGAAATGACAAAGAAGACCTGAAGATGTCTAAATGCTGCCTTAAGAAGAAGCTAAATTAAAAGTAAACTCAAATATCACACATTTTATAAACACAATTAAAAGATTGAAATGTGTCATCTAAAATCAAAAGTTAGCTTAGGTTAGAACTGTAAACAAATATCCCTAGAAGTAAACCAAAGGCTAACTTTAGGAAAGAAACTATGTCTTCTGGATAAATCTAGTCTGAACATATACTTTGTGAAGAATAAAATGTTCCTTCCAAGTGTATACGATGAGGCCACTGTCCAAATGTCAGCGCCACATACTCAGAGATGTTTACTTCGACATGCCTGCGGGATGCATGTCACCCCAGGGTGACAGTTGGACTTTGGCACATGCCTGTGGGATGCAGACAGAATAGCGACGGCTCTGAACTGGCTCATCTTTTTCTGTTATTCCAGTCATCTCAAAACAGCATTCTGAAAAGCTGCATTCCCTGACATGTCAAGGGACAACTTGTCATTAGAGAGCCAAGTGTGTTTGGACAAACTGCCCATGGAATCACCCCAGAATAACTTGGCCTCTTCAAAAACAGCCAAGAATGAAAAGTGCTGCTCCTACAGAGACATGCGACAGAGGAATGGACCCGGATAAATGCGAGGTGTGTCAAATTGGAAGTAGAGTGATACAAATGATGAAGTGCACCGTATATGTACCCCCCACAAAAATATGATCACTCCTTCCTGTTGTCACTCAACTTAGTGACCTGCTGTAACGGGCAATAAAGTAATATGAACAGATGGAGTGCAAGGACAAAGAAATGGCCACAGCTGGACAGGAGTTAATGTCCTGACCTTTTCATGAAGGTTTAGAAGGTGGAAATGAATTATGCTATGATTAAGTACAAGAAGGCAATGCATGAGACGGGAAATGTCAAATTGATTAGGCAAACTGATCAAAGTCTAGAGAAAAGTCAAAATGTTCTTTTGAGAGCACCGATTACTTCAGTGATATTCTTTGAGCTTTATCAGTATCTCAAAATGTTTTGCATGATGCACATGGCTGGAAAGTATAAATAAGAAGTTTTACAAAAAAAAAGTAAATATTTTGAGTCAATGCTTATGATTCTGTAGACAGTTTTACACAAAACTGTGCATTACAATTGGACTGACTTTCTTTTTTTATGTGGACTTTGCATGTTGGTCTTTTCATCCTTTTGGAATTTTATACAAGCACAAAGCAGAAGTTTTTTCTAACTTTAGTTATTTAGGAATTACATTTGCAAATGGCAGCAGCAATAATTGAGAAAATCAGTTCTTTGAAACCGTCCGTCGTACGATTTGTGTTCCGTTTACTCACTTTAAAGGAAAAACAACCAGTTGGACGATCCTGCGACTGCCGACAAGTGCTACAGTCTCACTGTGCTGGAAAAAAGGGGGTCTCTTCATCTCTTCAACTAGCAACAAAGGCTTTGTGCTGCAAGCTTTGGCTTCCAAATTCAACCCAGGATACAGGAACTTCAAATGAAAGACGGTGCAGGTGTTTATTGTCAGTTAAACATAAAAAAGGAAGCACAATCACCAAACAGGGATCAGAAAAACAAGTGCAAAGATATGCAAATAGCTAATAGCAGATTATAGCTGTGCGCTCTGAAAGCAAAGCAGCGTCCGGTACGAAGCACCTTTTTGTGCCATCATGGAAGCCGACTATGAGTTATCAGCCTGCTGGAGGCAGTTTACAA
Source organism: Brachyrhaphis roseni (assembly GCA_903066815.1). Classification (NCBI taxonomy): domain Eukaryota; kingdom Metazoa; phylum Chordata; class Actinopteri; order Cyprinodontiformes; family Poeciliidae; genus Brachyrhaphis; species Brachyrhaphis roseni. The sequence continues at coordinate 20,083 of CAEFZY010028378.1, forward strand.
AGATCGGTGGTCACGCTTAGCTTAGCACACATTACAGGGGAAGTAGATGTGCATATTTGATCAAACACAAACAGAAGCTCTATATAAACATTACAGAGACACCATGCTGTTCCAGCTGTTATGTACTTTGGAAACGTCCACTAGAATCAAAGTTTTCTGTCACAATGCAAACCTGTAGCAGTAGAGCGATATGTTCAACTATCTGACCTTAAGCCTAAAAACACTAGATGGGTATGTCTTCTTGCATATAAGCAACACCTCCACCTTTATTTGTATGGGAACGGATTTAGCTCAAAGGCCTGCAATTACATCATCATTCAGTTTTGCAGCTCCGCATATCAACGCTGGCATTAGTCATAGAGGCCTTTGAAGAGTTTGGCCCAGCCTTCGCTCCTTTTTCTCTCACTCTCTCTTTCCTCGCTCTGCTTCTCTCCCGCTCCCCCCCCTTTGGTTCTGCCTTTGATGTTAGCATGCGGAACTGCGCCGAGCACCGTGGCCTCCCAGGACTCCCCGCCTCGACTGATACTATCTGCTCAGGCAGCGCATTCATGTGGTTTACACCAGCAGCAAGACTCCTGGCAAGCTATTCACCCAGCCACACAGGCCCCTCCCTGTTCAGGGTCCAGGAGTCGGACCAAGCGGCGGCATGGCCAGGGCCGCTGACAGAGAGAGGGGAAGGAAAAGAAGGAAAGTAGAGTTTTGATACTCTTCCTACACTGTACTATCAGTCCAGAAACAGCAGAAAGAGAACATATTTGCCTTTTTAAAATAGTTTTCAGGAAAGACAAACCCTATAAAAAAAAACCTCATGTGTCCCCTGTGTTTTGAGAGGTACCCCTGATACAGGAACAATATAAAAGATATTTTTTATATTGAAAATCTAGGCCGCTTTCTTATTGCCAGAGCAGGAGCCGCGATAGATGCAGCGATATCTCATTACTCAGGAGACTTACAGTACAGCGCTCTGCAGGAAAAATAAGCATGCAGAGATAACCCAGCTTGTTCTCATCTGACCAAGCAGGTCCAATCCATCATGCCTCTGGCCTCATTATGTTATGCTAGTTCTTCTTTACTGCTTTAGCACTTTATGAAAATATTCATACCATTTAAGTCTTCTCACATTTCACACACAAAAACATTTTCTAAGGTTCTTATTTGACGAACCACATCAAATTAGTGGATAATAGTGAAATGAATATACATGGTTTAAATTTTTATTTTTTTTTATATGAGTGAAAGATTTGCATGCTTTTCTATGCAACCACCATGAGTCAATACTTTGCTTCCAGTTTTGTCCAGTCTTATTTCTACAGCAGAAGTTCAGTCAGATTGGACGGAGAACATCTGCAACCATCAAAGTTTTGTCAGAGCTGACAATTGGATTTATAGTTGAACTTTGACTGGACCATTCTAAACCCATAAATATGCTTAAAGGATCCATTAAAAGCTCTGACTGTTTTTCTCCTGCCGTAAAGTGAAACTTCACTTCAGATTCATATTTTTCTTCAATTTTTTTCCTGCATTTTCTACAGTCCAACTCCTCTTGATTCCCCTCACCATGAAGCTACAAACACCATGTTTCATGATGGGGAGAATGTCTTCAAAGTGATGTTTACCTTTACTTAACCTCCACACGTGGCGTTTTGCATGTCCCATACTGGTTTCTGCCACATTTGCTGCATCTCTACATGGCCTCTAGCAAATTTCAAGTAGTGACTTTCTTTCAACATACGCCGCCTTCTTAGCATTCTTCCATAGGTTTCGAGAGTACACAACTAAATTGTTTTCTCCTGCAACTCCTCCAGAGTTACCTTAAGCCTGCTGGCTGTTTCTTTATTGGCCCATCAGTCATTTTCGATGGGCAGTCACGTCTGTGCAATAGTCTTTTCATTTTCGGATGATGGATGGAACATTGGTTTGTAAGATGTTCACAGTGTGGAAAGCAGACTATACTTAGTAATTACATGAGTGAAGGTAATTTGATTTTTTTAAGAGTAAAAAGGGGGATGAACATGAATGCACAGCATACCTTTATAGTTTGTACGCAAAAAAATTTACATGAAAACCAAAAGAGTTCAAGGGGTATGAAAACTTTTGGAAAACGTTGTACCCACAGGCAGACACATAAAAAGAAGGTAGAAGGGGGGGGGCTAGGATGTGAGAAGATATTAGCATTTGGGCCCAGAAGCATTCACCTGAAATCAGCTGGAATGCTGTTAATGACCTCTGCAACACTGCGAAGGAATGCATTTACGAAAAGATGAAAGAAAAACCGTCTCTGATGCCTTCGATAAAAAAAGAAACACGCACAACCAGTCGCGACAGAAAACTAAAGCGATATTCTTCACAAAAACCTGTACATTAAAACAGCATTAACAGCAACATTGTGGATGGACTTGCACATTGTGTAATGATGCACACAAAAGACAGAACTTTGAACCCAGTGTTCTTGGAGTTGGGCAAGTAAGGAAGATCTCTGATAAGTCAAGCTCTCCTTTTATAAAAACAAAGATCAGAGAGACAACTGACATCTACAAATAAGCAGAACAAGGAACATTTAAGCAGGAAACCTGCCCTTCTGTCCACCTACCTTTCTAGTCCATTGGCATAAAAAAGTTCAACAAAGGAGGCAGTTGGCATTGTGGCCTTTCAGTTAGTCAGCACATTCCTAACCAACAACAAAAGGATGCCTCTGCCTGGATGAGCTACTACAAGCATTGTCATTTTATAACCCTCGACCCCTTAGCCTTTGTTCTGCGGACCCCCGTGTGTCAGTGGATAAAAATGTGGGATGTCAGGATGGACTGTGCCTTTCAGCGCAGTTTCATAAAACGAAGGGAAGGCACACCATGAGTTGCACAAAAAAAAAAAAAAAAATTCCACTCAGGACTCCGGTCAGTCAGCGAGTTTTCAAAGCCACCCGAGAAAAAAACAGAAGACAGAGAGATAAAACAGTTCTCCACCCGCCTAGATGCTTTTCCCAAGCATCTTTCCCAAGAAAACTGTGTAACCTCTGGGCAAACTGGCTAATGCTTCCTAATCAGAAAAGCGTCGAGGGACAAAACAAGACACTCAGACATACAAACTTGGACACATAATCAATGTTGGATCAGGAGGGGAGTGACACGAGGGAGCAGATGTGCCCTGAGAGGAGAGAAAGCTGGTCGGACAACATCAAAGCTCGGCCAGTCAGTCCGTCCGTCGCTGCTATGGCCACCAGTACCAACACGCACTCGTTTTAGGTAGATCTGTCCTCAGACGGGGAGAGTGAGGCTCAGAGACACAGGTGTAGAAGTCGAGATCAAAAGAGCCAGAGGCAGCACAGGAAAAAGAGTTTGGAAAACAGTAATATAACGTTTGAAAAAGATTAGAAAAGTGCAAAGAGTTTCACCAGTAAACAGAGAAAATGCTGAAATGCCAACCCAATGCCTCTCAGTTGGTTTAAAAAGATTTTTTTTTTTCTCACTTAAAAATAAGCCAAATTGTTAGTGGAGACAATCAGATCACTGATGTTTGTAGCAACTCCTATCGACAATGATGTACACTGCTGTACTCTTCCCATTATGTAATGAGTATTTGATGTCTTTTTGGTATGTTTTATTGTTTACTTTTGACACCGTCTCTTAGTTTGTCTTTTTATATTCACACTCTTGCTGTAACATTAATTGCTTCACACTCAAGCTCTTTAGAGTGTTTTAATTATTTCTCATTACATAATGCAATCCCAAGTAAAGAAATGACAATTTCGAAGATTCATGAATGGTATTAACTTCTGATTTTTTCCCCAACTTGGTGACTCAAGAGTTAGCACCTGTTGCACACACAAATCCCTCTGTGATGATCTGTTATTGAAAATGTTCTAGTAAGCCAAATCCATAGCTTCATACATAATATTAAACAGTCATACGATAAGCATAAGCAGTTTTAGATTATGCCACATCGTTTCTGCACCCAGTTTGTGTCGTTACTGTGCAGAACCTGCTGCTGGCAGGGAGCGAAATCAGGCGTGGGTTTGCAGACAAAGCAAAGAAGAGCAGAGGAATTAACCCACACCTTAGTGCATTGTCTACCTCTCATCAAAACAACTCAAGCTAAAATATCAATATATGTCTTTTACATATACACAGAAGTTTTATTAAATAAATGTAGCAGTCTGGTAGTGCCCTGACAGTCACTATAAATCAAAATATCGGAAAATGTATTTTTGACTTATTTTGCCTTCAGACAAGTAAAGTTTCAAAAAGAAACGATTCAACTATGAAGTGAATGTGCAAACAGCTACTAGCTTAAGGGTTTGGCAGCAAATGCTCCAGATTATTCCTTTAAAAAAAATCACCGTGTTGAAGTACACAATTTCTTCAACCAAAAATTGAATAAGCATTTCCTGTTGTCTTTGCCTAGGTAACATAAAATGATATAAAAAGGAGTAAATAGGAACATTTGCCAGTAAAACAGCCTCCATATACAGGCTCCCAAGGACTCAACTTAGTTTGAGAAACTACTTAGCCTTAGCTGATTGGTTTGTAAACATTACTTGAAATCATCCACTTGCAGTCTAGGAAGCGTAACAGTTTTTGGCTACATTTTAAATACCACACTGGGGGCGAGACGGTGTGTAGGAAAGGGCAGGATGGGGGGTGAGGGGGGTGTTAAGCAAGAGAAAAACAGTTTAGTCTGTTCTATTCCAAAAAGAGGAGAAACGCAGCCTCAAATTACTTTGGCTGAGACATGAAAGTGAAGCAGGGTGGCGGTTAAGAGACGATAGCACTTAAAATACAGCTGCAACCGCCAAGCCAATAACTGGAAAAAAGTAGGGAGCGTCGCTTTCAACCTTTCGAAACCAGCGTTTGTGTACTCTGCTACTGTTGCTTTGGCGCTGGGAGTGGCCCCGAACCGGGGCACCTACTGTCTGGGCCCGGGCCCCATTATAGCCTCTTGGGGTTTCCAGGCTGCGGTGAGAACGCGCGCTGGATGCCTTAAACCACTAAAGCTCTCATTATAGTCTAAATGCAGCGCGACACAAGCCCTGCCAACTGCAAGGTAGGAGCTCCAGTATTCCAGCGCATCGTTGTCTCAACTGAAAACCACCACTTTCCCCGATGAACATTTAGTCAGTCGGAAACAAAAGGCTGCAGGCACTTCAGATGCATCAGGAGATCAAGTTCAAAGGTCAAACCGCTCGTGGAAGTTGAGAAAACTGGAGCTGGATCTTTTCTTTTTTTTGAAGCACGATTCAGGGGATGCTCTGTCCTCTCAGACAGGAAGTCAGGAAAAAGCCACATTATTCCCTCTGGTTCTGGCTGACGACGCTATGAGTTCCATCTGGAGTTCTGCGTGCCCCTGCCACGTCCCGGCTTCTTCAGTCGCACGCCGACAAGCACGGCTCCGCTGGAAATCAGAGGCAGATGTGAGCTCGTGCATCTGCAGGTCGCCCGGTGACAGGCAGAGCGGCGCAGCGATGAAGAGCGCAGGAATGACGAGCGGCAGATGGCGCTTCGCTGCGAAGCGGTACGGATCAGGAGAGCTGTCGGCAGCGAGGAGAAGGATTAAAACTGTGAGAAACGTCCATCCTGGCCATAATTGGAGTATACAAACTCAAAAGAAGGCCATTTGATGCAAGCCAACACAGAGCAGAAATTGAGCCATAACTATATAAAATATACACACATTTAGCATTTAAGCTGAAAAACACTTTTGTCTGTAAATATTTTACACAGAACTAGTTTTAGCTTCACTCAATTCAAATTCACTGAAGCAATGCTACGTTACTGCATTTTAGGCAATAAAACATTTTCTTATTTGAAAGGGAACTTAAATATTTATTTATTTGCATCTCTCAAAGTATTTTAATATTGGATGAAAAAGGCTCAGAAGATAAATGAAAAATTTGCTTAATTTGTTTTATCCGATTAATCGTCAGAATATTCATAATCGTTAGCTTCAGCCCCACTGGGAACCATTCAGAGAGCTACTTCATAAGTCATCTGTCGCTTAAATATGACTTGTGTTTTAGAGAAAATGCAGCGTTGGACTGCAGTGTCTTCCAAAAGTATTCAAACCCTTTGAACTTGCACAAATTTCTAATGTATCCAATGAGGATTCAATGTGACAGACCAAAACAAAATGGGGTGTAACTGTAATAAAGACAACAATAATACATTTTGTGTTTAAGGAATTTGCCCCTTTTAACCTGAAGCCCCTAAATGAAATCCGGAGGAGCTAGCTCTTCCTCCAGAAAAAAATTGTAAACACTGTGTGTAATTTCATCTCAGCATAAATACAGCTGTTCTGTGAAGTTCACAGAGGACAGAAGAACATCGTTTAAGAAACCGTCTCCCGAACAAAAACCAAAGAGCACAGCAGACCAGTCAGGGAGAAAGATGTGGGGCAGTTCAAAGCGGGATCAGGTTATAAAACAATATTTCAAGTTTGGAGCATCTCAGAGAGTCAGTCACCTGGGAACAGAAAAATTATGCGACAACTCCAAATCATTACATGGCCGTTCATCTAAACCGACTTTTAAACGCAATGAAACAATCAAAAGAAAAAAGAGATTCACATCTGAGGAGGGAGAATCCACTGACAGAACAGCAATTAGTCCTGCATACCTCAAATCTGGCCCTAACCATCCACAGTGTGTAACACGGTAGTGGCAGCATCATGAATGCATCATTTTCAGCAGCGAGTTGATAAGGAGCTGGATGGAGATAGCTAAAGGGCAATACAGGAAGAAGAGCTGTGAGAGGACACAAGCAGGACAACTTTAACCATACGGCCTAGTCAAAGCCTGGACCTAAAACCAAGAGAGCAAGAAAAATTATGTTGCAAGAAGTCTTAAAATATGGAAAGCTGGTAACCCAAGACTTACATTGGTAACTGCAGCGAAAAATGTTCCTACAAAGTTTTGATTCAGGGTCGCTGAACACAAATGCATGCCTACGATATTTGATAAAAATTGTGAAAAGCATGCATCATTTTCCTTCCGCATCAAAATCAATCACTGCTTTGTGTTCCAATAAAACACACTTAAGTCTGTGATAGTAATGTGAGAAATGTAAATCAAGATCATCACGAATGCAATGAATGGATATATTTGGAAAGCTGATTAGACTTTAGTGGATCAAATGAACAAACATCCAGTTTCCTAAATTAAAACTTCTCCATTTAATTGCTCTTGACACAAAACTGCTGCTTCTTTATTTCCCAAGACACTAAAGAAGCGCTTTAAACTGTTGTTTTTTTTTCCCCAAAAGGAGACGACATACATACACAACTATCTATATTTAGAAATGTTCCACCTTGTTTTTATTGAAAAAATAAATAAATAACTAAATCAAAGCTCAGTCAAAGTTGCCGTTCAGCTCCTGTTGCTACGCAGACACCGACGCTTTAAAATGATTTGTAGAGTTGAGCTGTGGCAACGTGGGGACTGGCTGGAGGAGCCTGGGGTTTTGGCACCGGGGCCAAATCTACATCATCGTGCTCCCCAACCCCGACCCTCTGAAAGAGAGCAAAAGCAAATTAACTTAATTTATTATTTTTGGCCCCGGCAGCGTGTGCCACATTTCGCACTCTTCAGGCAGAGCCGAGGCTGTGTTAACTTCAGGGAATTCGAAAAGGAGAGTTGGGAGAGTACATGTGGTGATTGTGGTTGGATCTTTACTCAGGAACAGAGCCAACACACCCCTCTGACCCCCCCAACTCCGTCTGCAGTCCATTAGAACCCATACCTGCTCAGGGTTCTGATCAAGCAGCAAAAGACCAAAATACACCACAAACCCAATGTCAAGGCTCCGAGGGGTCACACTTGATAACTGAATACTACCTAAATATTTGGTTTAACATAATTCCACTTCTTAAAACATCACAGGGATTTCCAGAAACTTTACAGGAATGTTTCTGTAACGCTATAGAACGCGATACCCTTTAAAAATGATGTTCTCCAGATTGTCATTTATTGCCAGTTCCGGCACAAAAACCTAAAAGGGGAAGAAAAAAAAAAAAGTCTTTGGCAGAATACAAGGTACAAGAAATTTAAGACAGTTGCTCTGCGTTGGACAGGCCGCCGCTCATTACAGCCCAAGCCGTCTCCAAGTGGTCAGCAGCTATGTTTGTAAAGAAAGAAAACCTAAATAGATGCGGGTTCTGATGTAAAGCTGAGGTCCGGCATGGCTGTGCGGTTACGCGGTGGCGCCGAGTGACCATCACTGTGTATCCCCACCTCTGATCACCACATATTGGCTTTCTCCTAACGTCAAAGGCTCTTTGGCGAAAAACAAAAGTGTAGGGACGCATTTAGAAGACGCTGAGTTGTACAAACGATGTAGATGAGCAAAGAGGAGGAGGATAAATGTGTCATGGTGGACACTTTGCAGCAATGCAACAACCCAGCATCCCTCAAATGATGCATCAAAGTCAAACATGATTCAAAAACGCATGTTTAGCTTCTAATTCTGCAGCTTCCCTGCAACAAATCAGTGGAAGCTGAGTTTCATCTCCAGAAAACTGACCCTAAACTAAAAGAGAACTTGTGTCTATAATTTTGTAAGTGCAGATCAACTTTACTGCAGTTTTGGTTTTAAAGGCAACTAAATATATGCATTACCCAGAAGAGGCTTGGAAATATGAAGGGGAAGAAAAAAAAGAATTTGAAGGAGCTCTGCACCTCAGGATTCTATCAAGTTTAAGGTCATTAAAAGCCCTGGTACTGCACAAGAAGAGAACTCTGTGCTGCCCTGTAGTCGGTGGCCAAGCAGATTAGGAAAGAATTAGCCCATAAAACTTCAAATAAACACCTTGCAGCGAGGAAAAGCTCCATATTTCCCCCCCCAGACTCCACTGATCCGAACACATGCAGCTCCGGCCAAGTGCACTTGACGCGTTTAGGGTCCAGGAAATAAAATATTACATATTTGTATGAAAGTTACTTTTTTTTAATGTAACAACAGCTAAAAAAAAAAAAGTTGAATCTGGGCGAATTAAGCCTTTTTATATTTGGCAAGTACAAATTAAGGTTTGTGTTTGGAACTTGGTAGCGATCATGTGTGCAAAACAATTTTACGCGGAAATTTGCATTAGAACGTGATCCAAAATAAAGTCAAACATGCGCATAAATACACGCGTAGCGTTGATGCTATTGCGAAACACTAACAGATACACGCACACACATACAAAACCTGCTCGGTGAAAGTTTACTAACTTTTCAAAGCGCTCTGCGATTTGTTACCAAAAAAACTTCCGCTACTATTTCAGCGCAAATGACTGAAAAGTGCGCACCAGTTATCAAACAAAAATAACTTGCAAGAGCATGTTTTCCCTGTGAATGAATTCCACAAGATAGGAGCCATCTTGTGACCGCATATGCTTGGAAGCTTCAGTACCATCCTCTCTCTCACACACACACACACAACATATCTTGTCAGCTCCCCCACAGCCACTGTGGGAAAAAGTTTTATAGAGGGCAGCTTGGTGAAACTGCAGCCCGATTCTGGTGTCGCCCGGTTCTGCTGACGAGCTTAGAATAAAAACACGTACTTGAACGATCTCCCCCTCCGCGCTGATAGTGGCTCCAGCTTCGGAGAACCGTCCCTGCAAGCCAGTCGTGTAGGTCGTATAATCCCCATTGGGACTGGACTCGAACAGCACCACTTCCACAAAGGCTGTATCCTTGGCGAGAACTGCGCCCAGAGAAGCGGCCAGCAGGCAGATCACCGGGACCGCCGAGTCGGGCACCCGAGCCGAGCCTCTCCTTGGGAAAATCATCATCTTGCCGGCTTGATCTGCGCCGATCGGGACATAATTTCACACGGATTAATTAATCGGGTGACGGTAATTGGAATCAGGTGTAGTCGCTGCGGGCGATGCCTCCAAAAAAAAAAAAAAAAGGAAAAAAAAGGGAGTCGGGATTGTGCAATAAAAGCTGAGCCCCTGCGCCGAAGCGTGTTTATTTCACCACTGCGAGCCTTGTCAATTACATTGCCTCAACGCTGCCTCGCTGTCTCCCTCCCTCTTTCTTTCTCACCCTCCTCCTCCTCCTCTACAAAGCGGATCTCCTTTGATCTCCAAACACGTGATTTTTTCTTTTTTTCTTTTTTAGTTTTTCCCCCCCTCTCTCCCAACAGGGCTTTATCCCCACCCACCAGTCTTTCTGACCCTCTCCTTTGCACTCCCCACTCTGAAGTGCCAGCACTCAGTTAAGGAGGCACCGTGGACTTTCTGTTCGCCCTGAAAGGAGGCCTTTATTGTTTGAAGGAACTTCAAGTTACACGATAACTTTTGAGTTAATTGAGCTCCCCCAGTTGGACGTGAAGTAGGTCCCGCGTGTTCGACCCCACGTCTCGGTTCCCTGGCGTTCTCGCGCTGCTCTCCCGCAGTTTCACGTGCTCGCCATCCGCCGCGCCACCTTAAAACAAACACTACCCTCCTCAGGACGTTTCATGATTTACCCGGGCTAATTTTTTTTTGGGATCACATTCATGTTTGCTCAGCAACTGGCGATGAAATTTGTACTTGTTGGAAAAAAATGATGCGATTAATAAAATTGCAATGGATTTTTTTATTTTATTTGTCTGCACAAATTGGAGGATGAACTGTGACCAATTTAATCCCATCAACAACATTTTTCAGAAAGTGTTTCTAAAACGTATTTTTCGGATTTTATGTCTGCCCTTTGGAATGGGTGAAAATGCTATAAGAAATAAAAAAGCATACCTTAACATTTTTTGCCACTTGCAATGGCTAAAATCCAAAATAGTGTTTCATATCTGTCGGGGAGAACATTTGTACTCAGTATTTTCAAGGAAGTGAGTTGGATAACAGTTTAAAAAGGTCTAAACAGAATTTGAATTCAGCAATTCCTATGTGCAGAAAACTTTTTACTAATGGAGGACGTTCAAAGCAAATGAAACGTCTATTTTCAGGGAAAAATTAAACAAGTAGTCTTTCAAAACAAAGGTCTTGTTCTCAAAGAAAAACACAAAGGCTATGTACACCTGGCAGATATGTCTTAAGGTTAAGTTTTGGTTTTCTGTGCAATCCATTAATCCTAAAAGAACATTAAAAACTTCTCTCTAGTAATTCAGTTTCCACAAAGACAACAAAGGTTTTATAAACTTCACATTGTGAAACAATCCAATCCATGTTTTAGCTGTCTGATTGTGAATTAGGTATTATTAAATGTGTTGGCCTTGTGATATCGTGAGCTAAAAAGCCTGAAACTGTGAATCAGTCTGCGTGGATTGCAGGTCCCCATCCATGACAAAAATGCCACCCTGGGTGGAGAGCCATGTTGTTAAGACAAAAACTACCCAGGCTGACTTTTTTTTTTTTCTTCTTTGGATGTTTTTAGTATTTCAACAGCTTAATTAATGACACGTAATTTGTTTGAACTTCTAATTGAGTCCAATTTTAACAAAGCAGCTAGACAAGTCTGAAAGCCTGACCAAAGATAAATTCAGATTTTTGTTTAAAGGTGAAATTACATCCATCTGGAGAAAGTCGTTTGATCGAAATGTCAAAATTGGCTGCAATTTTGGGTAAGTCCAATTTCTCACGAAAAGTGAGTTAACGTTCTAGTTTAAAAACATAGCAATCATCATGCACTTCCTTTTTTTTCTGCATAATCAGGTTCTGTTATTTGCTACTGAAGATAAAGCCTCCATTGTGCAGCTTCTATTATGAATAGTTCCTGCTGAGCATCTCCTGCCTGGTGCTTTTTTTTACGCTGTCTGTGAGACTTCATTATGTCTCTGAAAATAAGTGTATTGTTTTTTTCATGGCCACAGAAAGCAATTGAACTGTGAAAGTGGTGATGATACTCCACATGTACTGTCTTTTCAGTTAACATACATGTTTTTTTTTGCATTAGTTAAAGAATAATAACACATAAAACTGGTGAACTGGAAAAAAAAACTTCAAAACAAATGAGGTCTTTGCAATGATTTATGTTCAAAAAGAAAACGCAGAAAACAAGTTTTCATCTTGCTGTCAGCTGTGTGGCAGTGCGATTATGAAAACCAACTGTTGGGACTTTTTAGGTCAGGAATGCTGCCGCCTCTAGAAGATAGCTGGTCAACATGTGTTTGGACTCAAGAAAAGAATGAAAGAAAAAAAAGGAGAAAAACAGTTCAAAGCCAGAATTTGAGAAGCTCTTCAGCGCCTTCGGAATAATTTAGAGATTGCATCAGACGTCACTTGGTTTTATGAATCCTGATCCACACCACATGTCACAGAGCTGCTTTGTGGCACTCCTCTGTCACAAACACCCCCCAACACACACACACACACGAGATGCACACAGGCAGTGACCATAAATGAATAAATACATAACCAATGAGATTCTGAAAGCAGAACATTTGACGATTCATTGATGCAAATGAATTAGATTGACATTCTCATCTGATTGATGTGCCACACCCTGCATTAGGTCAAGTTACTGATCCAATTACTCACATCTGAGGAGGAAATTCTTCATAGCAAGTTCGCCCTCTGCTGGTTGCTGCAAGTTTGCAAATTAGTGCAACTTTACTTATTACATTTTTACTTTCAAGATTATTTAAAGTGGAGACCTTTAGTGAGTATTTGAGTGATTGAATTGTTGAAATCTTGAATTAAGAGCAGCTGTGGGTCTCCACATCATGTCTAAACTCAGATTAAAAGCCTGAAAGATTTAGCGACTGATTCAGGCTGACAGAACATGATGATGAAGAATGGTCGAGTGCAGAGCATTAATGTGTAGATTCATCCAAAATGCAGAAGTCTGTAAGGTTAAGCTTGAGAATTTATAACGCGTCTGTGTTGTGAATTGTTTGTGCTGTTTGAAAACAAATCAAACCAATGGGTGGAGGTTTGCATAGTATTTGCACTGAGGTAAATTCAGAAAAGAGATTGTCATAAAATGCTATTAATACTGAAAAAACATTTCCTTGTATTAAAAAGATATGACAGGATAATAGTTTATCTAAAAAATTGAAGTTGCTAACAGGGTTTTAGGTAAAGCTTCCCAGACTCAAATTGTTCAACTTCATTAGCTTGTATTGGCTTATGTTTGGACAAATTGATTATTAATTTATAGAAAATAATTATGATCAGGCTTTGAATACAGAATACAAAACACAGAATCTCTACAGGGATAATGAATGAATGAATTAATGGATGGATGGATGGATGGATGGATGAATGGATGGATGGATAGAGATAGAGAATAAATCTACAAATACAGATCCAGTTTAATTTTCCAACCCAAAATACTTAAATTTATGTTCCGTACCCTTCCAGACTTTTCCGGACTCCACAGCAACCCTGTTACAGGAAGTATGGCTAGGAAGGTAGAGAACTTCCTGACCCTGTTTCTATGGTCATGGTGGCCGAGATAAAGAGTCTCACATTTAGGGTGATGTCTTCGTCAATCTGTAAGACCGTATGGAATGATTTATGCAGTGTGTTCTGTAAATGGCACCTTTGTGGGAATGTGTGTGCAGAAATTTAAAAGTGGATTGTGTAAAGAGGAATTCTAAATTATTAAAAAAAGTACAGTTGTAACTAAGTTCAATACTTTTCCTAACCTTTTTTATTAGAGACATACACATCTTACTTCAAAAATTAAGAGCCAAGCTGCGCAGCGTGTTGAGATATAAATGCCACACATAATTCTTTGTTCACAAAGATAAATCATTCTCACTGCTCGCTCAGCGCTCAACCTTTTCAAGTGCAACTACATGTTATACCTGCAGTTCACATAGAGCTGCACAAGCAGAGCTAACATGGTTGGGTTTAATCTTGACTCCTACCTAGATATAGGTGAGGCCAAGGGGCTTATAATAAAGTGGGGTTTAAACTCTTACCTCGAGTTCTCCAAAGAAACATAATTTCTCACAGGAAGTTGATGCCACAAATAGATCACTGCTGAACAAAGATTAAAGCGAACTGAACAGGGTATGAATGCACCCTAACAGTGAAAGGGTCTGAATTAAAATGTGTTCCACTCTCTTCAGGTTTGTATATTTTATTTTTTATATTTTCCTTTCGTTTCTCAGTTGTGTACAACTAGGCTTTAGTTGATTGCATAAAATCCCAGTAAGACAATTTTAAAGTTTTCGGTTGTAATTTGACCAACAGTGGAAAAGTTTAACATTTTGTGTTTGACTACCTGTTGGACTTTATGTAGTCCCTTCAGATGTTTTCTTCTAATTGGTATAAAATGCTTGCACACTGAAGTGAATAGGGAGTTTATCTTTCATTGGGGAAGGTACATGTAAAGTAAACAGAAGCTTACAAGTTTCTAATAATAAACCCAGTGAGAGCATTTGAATGTGTCCTTAAAGCAGCCTCAGTAAATCGCCCCTTTGTTGCCTGCACAGTGCTGACGCTTGTGTTTTAATGAAGAATAGAGACGATGAGGCGGCCGGGTGCTCCAACATTCATCGCTCCAAGAAGATCACGAATGCACATTATTACATAAAGCAATTAGGGGCCTCCGTAACGCCCGATTATTGGACAAGCTTTCCTCATAACGACGCTGGATGAGGACAACCATTGACTCCAGCCAGCTCAGTACGTTTGCATGGTTGCAATGATGTCAGCGGACCAACCGCAGTGGGAAATTCTCCTGGAGTGATCTACAGCAAATTATATGTTTAGAGGGCAGAGGGGGGAGAAATACCAGCATGCAGGAAAGGATGAGGAGGAGTCATTTCATAGTAACAACGGTAGAGTATTCATATGGCGAGCCCACGACAGCAAAGGAGCTATTATAAGGATGGAGAGTTATTATAAATACCATAAAAATAAATATTTAGCTACTGACATTTTGGAAATCTTGACAAAGTGGAAGCTTTAGAAAAAACAATTAACCGTCAGTCATGTTTTGGACTGTGGATGGAAGCTGGAATACCAGGAGAGAAACATACATGCACAGGGAGAATATTCAAACTCCATGCAGAAAGACTGCAGGCTGGGATTCAAACCCACAACCTTCTTGCTGCAAGGCAAAAGTTCTACCAACAGTGACACCATGTAGCCCTTAAATGGATTCATATTTTTCTCATTTAAAAACAACAACACCTTTTTTAGTTCTATTTATGTATTATGTAAATACTGAATAATAAATATATTAAATTTAGTTTTATATTTTTTTCCTTATATTTTCCTATATTTCATAATTATTATTGACTTTTATATATCCTCATTACTTTTTTTCTATTTTCTAGTTTTGTTTACTTATATAAATAGCTTTTTAAGTTTATGCAGTTTATTAGCATTATTTAAATATAGCATGATGTAACGTTACGCTTCTGTTTTCACTGATTGGACTGTTACTGTGTTAAACTGAGGCTATTTCTTCACACATCAATGCAGTGAAACAACAACTACTGATTTTATTGAATCTAAAGCTTATGCTAAATTTAGATAGGCAGTTACCATGTTTCATTCTTTGTATTCTGGCACACTCATTCTAGTTTAAGCAAACTTTTAACATTATAACCAGATAAATGTGAAAATAGTGACATTTCTAGCTTATAGAAAGCTACTAAATATCTGTTTAAAACTGGATAATGGCTGAGCAATGGAGTGGTTTATGGGGTAAAACTAATAATTTGAAATTAATTCATGCATTAGAAAGTTCAAAGTAAAAAAAAACAAACAAAAAAACAAAAGACAGTCTTCGCTTTGAGCTTCCTGGATGATAAAAGTGCTTTTGTGTTCACAGCCAAACCAAGCGCTATTAGAATGCATTTTATCTGATCAAAGTTTTAGTGAAACAATTTAACCTCCAGTATCAACTGTACCGTGGCTAAACAGCAGCATCAGATGTCCTGGTGTTCTCTGATTTTCAAACAGCTCCTAAATAAACGCAACAGACTTTGAAGTCCCAGCTCTTCAGGGACCGGGACCTTTTCCTGCTCGGACGGCCCCCCTCGGATCTAGCTGCAGGGGGAAAGTCTACTTTGAAGTGCAGACCAGACTGGAGGAGATATTTCAATAGTGCTGTGGTTCAGTTTTAGTGTAGAGTTGCAGCTGTAAGAAAGGGGAGGTAGAAAACGAGGCAGGTAAAGGAGGAAAATGGAGAGGAGGTGTGTAGTCTTTTGAAATGGGGCACCTGCACATTTGAGGCTTGCAGGAACAGGTATGTTCCCAGGGGTTAGGGGCTTTGGAGAATTCAAAGCCGCTTCAGCCTCAGCGCCGATAAACTGTTCAGAGACACGAGGGGGGATATGAGGTTGACACACACACACAGGCGTGAACATGTTCTCTGACGGGATGGGTGGAAGGAATCTGCACACTCTTTCTAAAACACAGAAAGAACCAGTAGGAGTAAACAGAATATAATGTAGAAAATACATTTCAGAGTCTTGTCTGATTAGAAATAAACGAGAAGGAACTGCAACCTTCACAATTCAAAAACAAGTATCTTTTCCTTCATTCCAGGAAAAATAAAACTCATTTAGAGCTGCAAATGTTATGAGAGATTTAAAAAAAAAAAAAAATTGTTATGTATCAACAATCATTGAACAACCATTTTACTTCTACTGTGATTTTTTAACATAAAGGAGAACATGGAACCTTTGCAAAAAGGATAGACACATTTTCTTCTATGGGATGTTGAAGTTTGTAGAGAGTGATATAAAACAAATATTTTTAATTGCCTTTATTTAACCTGGTAAACCCTGTTGAGATCTGGATCTCATTTTCAAGAGGGACCTGGGCAGAAATCTGCAATACACAGCAACCTGGTTACAAAATAAAACCAATTAATACATATGCACAAATATAAAACAATAAAAACAATTTAAAAGCAGTGAC
>CAEFZY010028385.1:0-12310 GCA_903066815.1 Brachyrhaphis roseni
CAGAGTTTCAAATGCAATCCTAAACAGGTGGGTTTTTAGTTGGGATTTAAAGGAAGTTAGCGTTTCAGCTGTTTTACAGATTTCTGGAAGTTTGTTTCATATTTGTGGTGCGTAGATACTGAAAGCTGCTTCTCCGCGTTTGGTTCTGGTTCTGGGGATGCAGAGCAGACCAGAACTAGAAGATCTTAGAGGTCTGGACGGTTGATACAGCAGCAGCAGATCTTTAATGTATTGTGGTGCTAAGCTGTTCAGTGATTTATAAACTAACAACAATATTTTAAAGTCTATTCTTTGAGCTACAGGGAGCCAGTGGAGAGATTTTAAAACTGGTGTTATGTGCGCTATCTTCCTGGTTTTAGTGAGAACGCGGGCAGCAGCATTCTGGATCTGACTCATAACTCATAACTGACTCTTTGCTCACTTTCTCAGTGTTTTCTTTAAATTAAAACTTTTCCCCCAGCTGTTAAATCTGAAACCTATGAACCTTGTTATCTATGGCTGTCATAGGGTTGAATTAACCACTAAATATTGCGTCCTGTTTTCAGATTCCTTCTGTTACACATCTCAGCTGGGTTGAAACAATTGTAACAAATGTTTATTGATGTCTCCGCTTCTCCTTTCTTCTGAGTGGAAAGCCTATAAACATGAACAGCTTCAGTGAATGAAGTAACGACCGCCATCTTCTTCCCCAAACTCTGTCTTTTTATTACAAATTCTCAAAATCATGAAATTATACAATGAACATTCCTTTGTGCAATCATGTCCAAGTGTCCTTCCGTTGTTCTAAAACAACCATATACCATCCACTTTAGTAAACAGCATCAGCTTCCACATGCTGTGACAGCATCAAAGGGCCAAATCAAAACAATTCAGCAATAAATTTAAATCTCAGAGATTTACATAAGAAAGAACAGCAATTTCTCAAGTGCAGCCAAATTTTAAGGGTACTAATTTCTTTAAATTGTAATAATTCTGAAATACATTATTAGTCACATTATTAGTTATATAATTCAATATGGACTTATTTACATGACCAAATATACTTTAAGCTCTCATAAGCTTTGAATAATTCTATGACTGACTGTACAGTGAAATCGATTACACAGTAGGGTAAAATTGTAATGTCTATAATAAATATTTTAAATTCTGTTGAGAACTAATTACATGTAGCTGGGCGTAACCTTAACACTTCTACATATTAAGCACTCTTCCTTTTAACTGATAACAACACACACATGTCAGGATACCACTGTAACCTTAATAAAATTGGGTCGGTTGAGTGGAGCGGAGCTTATACATATATGTAGCCATCTCTAAAACGGCTGTTATACGACCGTTATAGCTAAATCTCACTAACTGCAATTATGACAGAAATCACTTTTTTTTGAACGTCTAAACGTGGTTGCGAAATCAGTACCGAATTAACTTGTCACTTCACATTTTAGGGGGACCAGTTTTCACCAGCTTCACATTACTAACCTGTAAACATGAACAACTTCAGTGAATGAATGAAAGAACGACCGCCGTCGTCTTCTTCAAACTCTGTCTGAGGAGCGAGGGGGCAGGGCTCCTCACTTTAGGCCTCCTGGTGAAACGCTGTCTGCATTTTGGTTCCGTTTTGATTTATCATGGTATTTCGGTCAATTTCAGTCTAAAAAAAACACATATAATACATTGGAATACTAATATTTATGTGGTGGCTTATACTCTTAAACATTTTTTATTTATTTTTTACTATATAAACAAGCGATGATTAAAATATCCCACTTTATGGTGTATCACATTTGCGTGACTGTGGTATTTTCCTGACCACTGATTTTCCTGACTCAATGGACATCAATGGTGCATGTGTTGCGCACCATAAGTCATGTAATGTCCAGTCCAGTAATACATATCCATCCATATATATCAATGCTGCTGCCTCACGCTCTGTCCTTCTCTTGCACTTCCCTTTACTTAGCAGTAAGTGTCAGATTCAAGTACACCTCGATGCAGCAAACAGAAAGGGGCGGGGATGGACCACTGTCAGTCTCATACCTTATTTGGAAATGGGGTCATTGCACTCTAAAAGTGAAGGGGTCGCTATTTCCTATATTATCCGCGGTCTCCTGTAGTCGTCAGCTGGGGTGGCAACAGGGGTGGTAAGGCTCTCAGCTAGGGTGGCAACTGTCACCCTCGCTGTATATCCACCCAGTATATCCGCCCCTGACTATTGCTCTTAGTCTTTTTTAATGCACATCGCTATACTGTATGTAATTGCCAGACCTTGGGATTGTTTTTAAAAGGCTATCTGTCCTTCAGGTGGTGATGATAATGTCAGTTCGGCTGTGGCTCATGGGAGGATCCATGCCTCTTTTTTCAGAACAGGACAACCCTGCCTCCTTTTCACCTCATCTGCTTACCAGGTTAGTCCACACTCTCACAAACTATAATAAAATAACTTGACTGCATTCAAGTCAGACGAGAAAAGATGGAAGGGTGACTTTTTCTTTTTAATTCTCTTGGTATTATAAAATGCATGACCCCTTAAAAAACATGGCTCTTTATCTAAAACATACAGAGCAACTGGTCCTTCTACCGCCCTGCACTCCTACCCCTCAGCATGTCTGCATGCAGACTCTTTTTCCCAAAATTTCTGAAAGAATGGGTCGCTCTCAGGAGCTCAGTGAATTCCAGGGTGGATCTGTGATAGGATGCTACCTGTGCAATAAATCCAGTCGTGAAATTTCCTCACTCCTAAATATTGCACAGTTAACTGTCAGCTGTATTATGAGAAGATGGAAGGGTTTGGGAACGACAGCAACTCAGCTACAAAGTGGTAGGCCACGTAAATTGTATTGGTCGAAAGTCGAAGGAACCGATTGTCGACTTTAGGAGGTGTAAACCAGACATTCAGCCCATCATTAAAAATCAGGAGAGGGTGGAGATGGTGCCAAAATTCAGGTTCCTGGGCACCTACAACATTATGATTTTGAGGAAGAAAAGCTCTTGGTGACCGTATATTATGGTAATCTATGGAGTCAGTGTTGAGTTACGGCATCTCACCATGGTTTTCCTGCTGCACTGCGGAAGAGAGGTAGCAGCTCCAGAGCATCATACACACCGCCCAGAGACTAATTGGCTGCCCTCTTCCATCTCTGGAGGAGATGTACAGGACCCGCTGCCTCCAGAGAGCCCGCAGCATCATCAAGGACCCCTCACACCTTAGCCACCATCTCTTCAAACTCCTGCCCTCAGGGAGGTGTTTCAGGGCAATAAAGTCAAGGACAAACAGATTAAAAACAGTTTCTACCCAAGAACTGTTGTTGCTCTGAACATAGCAAATCCATCTAAAAATTCTCTTTATTTATTTTTTCTTAACATCCGAGTTGTTTGTGTGTTTCTGCTATATGTTTTATTTTTATTGAAATATACTTATTTATTTGACTTGCCTTTGAGAGTTTCTTTTCAAAGTTTGTGTTTTTTTTCTTGCACAATGACAATAAAAGGAATTTTGATTCTGATTCAAATTAGTTTATATGAGTAGATGTATTTAACCTGGGGAATCTAATTGTAAATGAAAACTCCAGTTCATTTATTAATTGATTTGAATCGTTCAGTTGTTGGGTAATAAACTTTTTTCCATTTCTTCTTAAACATCTCATTGGTCTCATAGCTGTGTATCCTCTTCATCAAACAGTTCACGCTTTGCCCTCTACCGGCAGGTTTCTTACCTACTCATACCTGCTGTCCTTTAATGCCTGGCTGCTGCTGGCTCCCGTTGTGCTGTGCTATGACTGGCAGGTGGGCAGCATTCCCCTTGTGGAATCTCTGGATGATGTGCGCAACATGGCCACCGTACTGCTGGCTGCAGTGATGATTGCTCTCTGCTTGCACTGCCTCTTCTCTCTAAAGGTAAGAGCCAGATTGTAACATGTGGTTGACAAGCGGTGTCTTAGTCCAACTTTCTTGTTACTTTACACTACTTGTTCCCAACTGTAGTTTGTCCAGAAGCTCTGGTTCATATGGGGAGGTGTGAATGCAAACTCTAATGCGGACAAAAAAGCAAACTCTGGTCCATCTAAAAACCTCGGACTCGGTTGGGTTGAAGTGAACTCTGACGAGGTTTGAATGCGACCGCTCCAAAAGCAGGAAGCGGACTATTGCGCAAGGCATTCTGGTCAATATATTACTCTGTCGGGTAGCGGAGGCGTTGTGTTGGTTTCCATGGTAACGAGTTTGCATGTAGAGTAAAGGTGACACAGAGAGTGAGGAAAAGCAGAATATAAGAGGTTTAAAGTTGTTTTACACCTGTGTTAATTTACTTTGTTGGGGTGCTCTGCTGCCGCTGTAATGTTTAAGCTTTCATTAAACGACAAAAACTGGACTAATCTGCTCTTTTGTTTGTAGTACTTGGTATAGGAGCCATGGTTTATATTTTAGCAAACTAATGTCAACAGCGATACAATTATGTATAATTAATTTACTAAGCAACATAAAAGAAAAAGTTTCTTAGCCCTCTTTTTTTATCTTGACAGAATTGACAGAAACTAAACTGTAGATTTATTTCCACCAAGAATACATGTTTTACATATCAAAGGTAAGGTAAGATCATTTTATTTATAGGTATAGCACATTTTCAACAACAGAGCAATTCAAAGTTCTTTACATAAATTAGAATGAAATACAAACAAAACATTAAACCAAAGAAAAGAGCAAAAAGAAAGAAACAAGCAAAAAAGGTATGTTAGTTCTCCATGTTTGATAAGATTTGTGAGGCATATAACTAAATGTTGGCTCTCTATGTTTGATTCTATAAAGTAGATGGTTCTAAATGTTGATGAGTAGTTTTTCTAGATAAACTAATAGTAGTTTCTCTGGATTCTAAGTTAGTTATACTTCCTGTTCGGGGTTGAGCGAAGTGTATAAACTAAATATTCCTGTTCTGGTTTGCTAGCCAGGCTAAAAATGGGTACACCAGGAGTTTCTCTGTATAATCTAGGAGTTCCTCTGAATCTTACTGTTCTAACTAATAGGTTTGATTCCTGTTATAGGTTGATTGAAGTATGTAACCTAATAAGCTTTGAACTTTTTATTCTAATAGACTTTATTCCTGTTTTGGATTGAGTGAAAATATAAACTAGATGCTCCTGTTGTAAGTACTCCATAATTTATAAGCTAGAAGGAATTTCTATGGATAGACTAATATGAGTTTCCCTGGATAATAATCTAAAAAGTATAAAGCTAAATATTGGCCTAAAGTAATGAGTACTTCACAATTTTTAAAAGTAATAATAAACTAGACAGAAAGTCAGGGCAAGAAATGACGCATCAGCAGAAGCAACCATAAATAGCAATATTCAAATAATACAAAGACATGAGCCGGTGTTCCATCAGTGCTACCTCGTCAGATTTTCCTACCGCAGCACGGATAGATAGCCAAGTCTGTCAGTGCAACGCATCCAAAACTGCTACCATCATGTTTATAAATAGAAAACTATAGCGGGTTGTGTTAATGTTAAATATATTGGATAACATTATTTGAGTGCGGGACTGAAGTGGAAGCTTAGGAGTTATGCTTAGCATTGGAACAATTTATATACCTGACAAAACCACAAGAAGATCACTTCCTTCATCTGAATATTCTACCCATTTAAAATGAAAAGCTATTGATGTATGCGCTAATCTTTTTACTAGAATATCCTACCTTTTAAAAAATATTTTAAATACAGAGGTGTTTGTAAGAATAAAACAGGATCAGACAGTGGAAATAGGTTTTTATTGGAATTATATTAAAGACAGACAAATACAGATCACTGCAACTCTTTTTTGCGCATTAATACATTGTATATCTGTTATCAGATGCAGTACAGCCACAATGTGTCCATCGAACTGCGCAGGTGACTGAAATGATGGGATATGATTAATATACACTAATATTACACTGCTATTACACAGTTTCAATCCCACATAGTATTGCTACCAACCTCTATTTAGCAAAGTTTAATAATAAAAAAAAGAGTGTAATTAAACTAAAATATAGGGACAAAATAGCCCGCAAAATAGTATTTTGTCCTGATTAACCGCCAAACAATGACTTGTTTACAGTAGTAACGACTTTGCAGATGGCAAACTAAAGCTATTTATAAGCTGCCTGTCATGTAAAGTAAAAACATGAAGTGATACAGCATCTTAATGAAAGCCAGGTATAAAATAAATTACATAAAACTTACGGTAATCTTCGATGAAACACATGAAACGATACTTCCACAAGTAGGACGTATTTACAAGAAATCTGCTGAGTAAGCAGTATATGATGTAGCATCGATGTGCACATGCACATTACTACAAGGTAGGACAGATTTACAGGTAGAACAGATAAACAGAACACCGCCAAAGATAGTGAGGTGAGGGAGTGTGTGTTTGTCTGTAGCGATGACGTGTTTGCAGATTAGTCTGTGTCTTGTTACAGTCTGTTCTCCCAAAACAGTCTCTGATAAAGGTGACTGATAAAGGTGCAAGTCCTTGAAGAGTTCGGTGATAAGATTCCGCAAGTGATTTCAGGAGGGTTGAGAGGGTAGGAAAGAGCAGCTTGTTTACATGAACCCCAGTAGATTTGTGATAGCCAGCCAGCCAAGGCTGACACAAGAGAGCCAGATTCAGAATAAAGAAATTTTCTTTAGATCGGGCAGACTTAAAATTTAGAATCTCAACCAGTACATCTCTGTTAATTCAAAATCTCCAAATTAGTGTGGTCGATTCCACCGGGCCGGAACTAGCAACTTCTCCAAGATCGATTCCATTCCCCTAGTGAGTTTGAGCGTCCAAAGTCTGCCTGCGAAAGAATCCCTTCCAACTTGTGCCTCTGTTCCACAGCATGTCAGCCTGAGTGTTTGCTAGTTGACCAAATTCACCATAAATTTGTCGAAATGCCAGGTATCCACCAAGTTTCACTGATGTGGGAGATATCCTGTATTGTTCCAATACCAAAGAAAACTCCCCTATCAGTCATTGACTATAGACCTATTGTCCTGACATCTCTCATCATGAAGCTCCTGGAGAGACTCGGGTGAAAGACACAGGTGGAGGCCTCAGGAGAAGAGCAAGATCACGTTTATTAAGCACTTAGTGTTGGAAACACACCAGTTTTTGCTGTTAAAATGTAGCCAGCTGCTCATTTTAACAGCAAAAATGAGCAGCTGGCTTAAAAAAAGCAGTGTATTAAAAAAAAAAAGCCTTCCACCATGAAGACGATGTGAAGGTTCATCCTCAGAACTAGTTGGTGATCTGGTGAAGCCACAAGCCAGAGCCTCTCTTGATTTGCTTAGACTGCAAAAATATGTTGAAGATTAAAATAACGAACAAGTAATAACAGCCTCACAATGTCAAAGTTTCTTTCACATATGAGCTTAATTAAAACCAGGTTAAGTTTATGAAGAAAACTATATTAAGTTGCAACAAACAGAGCCTCCATGTAGTTATAATATAAAGCTGAATGAATGTTATAATAATAAAAATCACAATAAAATTTATAAAATAACTACATCTGAAACCAACATAAGTTTGTTTATATTTTTACTTTTTTATAATTAAACAAAGACAAATCACATTTTGAAGCAAACTTTCCACCAGTTAGGAACACATTAGCAGCCTTCATCTCTTCGGGCTTCTTTTGTGACCCACATTTCATTTCCATCGGTTCTTGTCCTGTTGTCTAACTTGGACTAGAATGTCACCAGCTTGAATTTACCAAAACTACTAACTTATCAGGGTCGTATCTACTTTTAAAAAGGCAATATTGCACAAATAAAAGTGAAGTTGAAGATTTTCTCTTAGCCTCCCCAGTTTCAGGTGACTCTGTTCTTCTTCTTATGGCGCTTTTCAATAAAACCGAAAAGCGCCATAAAAAAAAAAAAAAATAAACCTTCCACCATGAAGATTATGTGGAGGTTCATCCTAATTTCATTCACTAATAGAGCTTACATCATACATCTGAAAATGGATTGAGTAAAAATAAGTATGTCTTATGATCTTCTGTGTTTTAGTTAAAAAAACTGAAATCTGACATGTTCAGTTTTTAACTTTCTGACCCACATTCAGAATCAACAAAGTCCAAGATAAGAAATTGGTTTTATTTTCAAAAGTATAAGCAACAATTGACAATTTTTTTTTATTTTTCTGGGGAGTGGTAAGTGTCACACAATCGGTGGCGCATGAAACAAGAGTAGGTTACTGGTGGCCTGAAATGAGTCTGAATGATCTGAGATGCAATATGAAACAGCTTACTTTACAATGGTTCTGGGTGAAGCATGGGAGAAAGGTGCCCAGGGTCCTATGTGGAGAATGGTTGATGGTGATTCCTGAGACGAGTGCGAGGAAGGTTGTGACAGAGAGCCAGAGGTCTTATGGAGCGGAGTGGAGAAGGGGGACCGGCGGAGCAGGCAGGCAGGTAACTTGCAGGTAGGATCCACAGGAGGAGAAAACTGTTGAACATATCCTTCTTGGAAAATCCAGTGAGAAACCTAGAGGCAGCAAACACAAGGACTATGAAACTGCTGGTAAATGCTCAAGAGACAGAGCAAAAGCTTGTGACAGCTGACTACAAGAGGAGGCCAGACAGACTACCGGTAAACATTACTCATCCAGCACTGAGTGAAGGCTCTGCTGCTCCTTTATCCCCATCCCTGTGATGAGGCTGATGAGCTCCACCTGTGTAGGTTCTCCACCAAGATCTTTTCGTTGGAAAAGATGCATCACTCGCACTCACATACACACACACACACACCCACAAGAACCCTGACAAAAACAACAGATCATATTTGGAGAGATGTAAAACTCAAGATACCTGCTACCTTTAGTGTTAAGGACAAGTTTTGTCTTTGTTGTAGAACCTCTGTCACTAAACTGTAAATGTTTGGTATTTTGAGACATGAACACATTATTTACTACTTTGTTAAAGAACATTACATCAGAATAATTAATGTAAACCACTATAAGAATTGTTAATTTTTTGTTTACTCTTTGCCATTTTAACAAAAATAATGAAAGACTATTAAGACACCTACAAAGGCATACTTCATTAGCCTAAAGTATCCACTGAGATGTAATTTAAAACACTGAAATTTCAGCATATTTAAAAGTTGTTTTTTTTTTTAAATTCTATTTTGAGCATATATTTTAAAATATACACAAATTTCTTTCAAAGCATATTGTTTCATTGGTTCACTTGAGCAACTGCATATTTTGTTCATTTAAAGTATACGTTTATTTAATATATTTCTTAAGTGTATTGTACAATTATATTTAAGTGTGTTCAAGGTTATAATGTTAAAATTGGTACAAGCATGCTGTTAGTATATATTTATACTACATATAAGTATATGTAGTACACTTAAAATGAGTATACTTAAAATGTACTTTCACAAATGGAAGTATGTGTGAAATATACTAAAGTATATTTTTTTCACTAGGGTTCAGTTAAAAACTATCAATTTCCTGTCCAGTATCCTCAAAGTATTATGGAGATCTGAAAAAACAACACTGTTTGCTCTGGGTTGATCAAGAGTAACAAGTCACTATGTCCAGACTTTGCTGAAGAGGGTGTGCAACATGGACATGGTCTTCCAAGTGACCAGTTGAGGTTGAGACTTGAATGTTGTCACTCAGGTGTTTTCTGCACTGGGAAGATCCTCTGCAGTTGGAAAGCAGAAGCAAAGCAAAAGTTAGAATGGTGCGCTACATGAACATCTTATAAAGTCAGCATTCGTTTAAATGTTTGTTTCACCCTTGTTGTCTTGCACACATGACTTAATGAGTCATCACAGTAGCTACGACACTGACAGGTTTCTATATTATCAATAAAGCCTGAAACCACTAACCACCTCTAATTTGCCTTGGCAAGACTGTCTGAGTCTTTGGGTCCAAGCTTAAGATCGGTTCAACAGAGTAACCATACAGACATGACTCAGGGGACTGGAACTCAACCAGGCCATGTTGTCATTTCTGATTGAAAATTCAAAAGTTCCTAAACAGGTGTTTTCTGTCGACCTACATAATCTCTGCAACTGGACTAAAAACACAAACAAAAAAACATCAAATGAAGACATGTTTTTCCAAGAAATTTTCTATCTTCTTCCTTCCATCTTCCCTTTCTATGTTTTGCCTTCTAACTCCTCTGTCACAGCTTCACTCCGCTTCATTTTCTTCTCTCTGGCTGTTGACCCTGTCCATGTTCTTGTCCTTCCACTGTAGGATAGTGTTCTTCACAGTTTTAACTAGAGCTGTTGGTTGTTGTATCTGTGCAGACTGGACATATAAAGAGAAAATGTTTCCAAAATGTGCACATAGACAAAATGAGTAAAACAGGAGAACTAGCACTAGGCACACCATCAACTGAAGGAATGTTCCTGCTAGCTTAATGGTTCTGACCCCATGATGGAAGTAAAATAATTTCTTAAATGATTTTTGGATTTTTCATAAGGACATAATGACCATGACTATAATCATTTCATTTTCTAATCGTTTTTAGATATACTGTTTAGAACAAGTACTGCAAATTAGCTTACAGTAAGCATGGGACTGCTGTTTTATTCAGTTTGTCTATGTTGATATGTGTCTGTCCCTATCAAATGAACCTAATAAATAAATGACCTTGACTGAATGGGGTTTTGAAACTCTATTACATTTTCCTCACAAGTGAGTGCTGTTCTACTTACCGTATGTTGATTGTGTTTTTGCCCTGCTTGTCCTTTTTTCACCTACAGAGGCAGGAGAAAAAGGAGGTGTTGGTAGGAATTTGTTTTCTTGTATTTCCCTTCATTCCTGCCAGTAATCTTTTCTTCAGAGTGGGATTTGTTGTGGCTGAGAGAGTTCTCTACATGCCCAGGTGAGTGTGTTATATCTGGGTGAGAGATGGTGCAGAACATTTATAACTGTCCTTTTTTTGTCTATCAGAAACAAATATATATAAACCAAGGGTGTCAAACTCCAGTCCTCAAGGGCCAGTGTCTTGCAACATTTAGATGTGCCTCTGCTGCACCAAACCTGAATAGAATAAGTAAGTCATTAGCAAGGCTCTGGAGAATTTATCTACACAAGGAGGAGGTAATGAAGCCATTTCATTCCAGTGTTTTGTACATGTGGCACATCTAAAAACTGCAGGACACCGGACTAGTGTTGAGGACTGGAGTATACCTGTGATATAAACAGTGTGTTCAAAAACAAGCTCTTCCCTGACCTGTTTATAAAAGAATATAAATGAAGATGTAATATTAACACACTAAAGTCAAATATTCAGATCATTAGCAGGACTTTGGAGAACTTGACTGCACTGAGGAGATAATTCAGCCATTTAATTCAGGTGCTTTGAACTAGGGACATATCTAAAATTTTGAAAGAGATGATTTGCCAAAAAGCATTAAAATTATTACCAACTAAACACAGCACATCCCAGAAAGCTACCATTGCTCAATTGAGGGATAACTGGAAGAGTTTGATCGACATGCAAAGCCCCCTGAAATGTTGCTGGGCCTTCAGTGTAGTCAGCAGTTTTCAAAACTTATTTTGAAGAGTTTCTTTTGTAAGCCAACTAATATCTTCAATCATAGCAAGCTATGTTACACAATGTTATCCTGAAACTGACCTGACTTCTTGTTTCCTCTGTCTTTTCTTTCTCCAGTATGGGGTATTGTATCCTTGTGGCTGCTGGTCTAGGCCGACTCTTTTCAGTTGCAGGCCGCTGGGGCACCACACTCCTCAGTGTCTTCATGTTGCTGCTGATCCTGCTCTTCTCCTGGAAAACTGTCCAACAGAACACCGTCTGGCTCTCCAGGGAAGCTCTCTTTCGGTGAGTGTGTCTCTCCGTCTCCTTGATTTATAATAGGTACAATTTCTACACACAAAAATGTCTGTATTGCCACCAGTCACGTCAGTCATTTTTTTTCACTTTTTTCAGTAACCAGTAATCTAATGCGCTGTGTTTGTTATTGTGCAATAGCCAGCCCCGCCCTAACCCTCACAACTCCTCAGGGCTGACTACTGATCGGTTCTCCGTCTAACGCAGGGGTGTCAAACTCAATTTCACCAAGGGCCACTTCAGCATATTGGCCACCCTCAGCGGGCCACATTGACGATATAAATCAGGAATGCCCAAGTGCAGTCCTCCAGACTGCAACTTTTAGATGCATCCCTGGTAAAACATACCCCAGACAAAAAGTTGACTTCCTTCATTAGCAGCAACTCAGTTCTGTAGAGGCCTAGTAATGAGTCAATGATCCAGGTGTTAGAGAAGGAACGCATCTAAAGTTGCAGTGGAAACTGGAAAACTAGACTT